>BMAO01025422.1:73974-118121 GCA_019973975.1 Trichonephila clavata
CTTTTTTTTTTTGCAATTGATTTAATTATTTTTACTATTACATAAATTTATTTTTAAAAAAGGCTTTTTAAATAAAAATGATGTTTTATGTAATCATTTTGTATTTTTTCAAAAAATAAAATAATTACTTTAATTATAAAAATTAATGAGGTGAAAATAGAAATAAATAAGTATCATGCAACTTTTAAACTCTGAGCGGTGGCACCGTATGCAGACATGTTACCACCTATGTCACTAGAACTAATTTAAACTTATTTGTTTATAAGCTAAGTATAAATTTTGATGACTGTTTTCTCCAAATTGACTGGTCATTTGGCGCTTTTACTTTTAGGGTTGAACACCCTAAAAGAATACTACTATTACACAAAGTCCTGTCCCAAAATGAATTTCCAATGTGGTGCCCTCCCCTTGTAAGTGAGAGTAAGATAAGTGGATAAATTTTAGTATTACATTACTAAAGTTTATTTAAAGTGTATTTTTTTATTTGTGAAAATTATATTTTTGTACAATTCTCATGTTACTCCTACTTCTGTCCATGCTCAACAAATATATCTCCCAATTTGGAAATCATTAATTTAATAAGAACTTGTTCTGTCCAGGGTAGTAAATTGGTCATTGCCACAAAAACTTGTGGCTGGCATTGTTTCGGTTGAGTCCTTGTTCTATTATAAACCCATTAATGCACATTAAATGTGTGGATGTTCAAAGTCCTGAATGGATTAAGCTTTTTCATTTACTTTTATTCTACCCTTAATAAAGAACGTCAAAGCAATAAGAAAGTGTTAAATAGATTGATTTTGAATAATATATGATGTTTGATTTTGCAGTATTGCAGCTTTGTACGCTAGAAAAGCATTGTACTTGTCTTAGTTTTTTTAATTGTGATAATTAAATTTTCTTAAAGTCTATGATTGCCCTTGTACTTTGTGTACAATAAAAAGTGATACGATTTGATTGAGGAGTAAACTTATTGCTTTATTATCAGTAATACAAAAGTTAGATACACATATGTAGCTTTTACTTCCTTATTATAAGTTGTAGGCCTATTTTTTATTATTTATATGCATTTGGTAGTAAAATTGTGCTAAATTTGTATCTGTAATATTTCATAAAATTTGAAAATATGTTTCTAGTTTATATTATTTTAAATATTAATTTTTGTTGTAATATTTAATTTTAAATAGATACTGCCTATTGTAATACATCATCACAAAAATGGTATAAATATGATGACCATGAAGTTTCTGAAATAAGCCCTTCTAGTATTCGAGTAAGTACTTTTTTTAACATTTAAAAATATTTTAACAATTTATATTATAGATAAAAATGCAGAGATTGTTTTAATTATAGAAACCTTTCATTTTGCTTTGTAAATGTACAAAATACAAGTGTGTACTGTACTTTTGGAATAAGAAATGAATCCTATATTTGAAAAAATGTCATTTGAATAATTTCAATTAATAATCAATTTTACTCATATTGAAATATGAGCAAAATTGGATTCATGTCAAAAAGGTTAAAAAAAAAATATGTGTAAAATATATTTTATACCCAAATAGAAAATAAATTAATAAATATTTTGCATTTTTATATATAATTGTTCAAGCTTACACAATTAGAATATAGGTTTGCAACAACATTCATGAAAATTGACAATGAAATTTTCGAAAAATTTACTAATCAGCAAGAGAAAAGAAATTGTTCCTTCAGAGAGTGTGATAGATAGTATATACTATTTGTTGGCAAGAAACTGTATTTAGATTGATAAATTGCATCCTATAGTCTTTGATAATCGAAAAGGCAAAAAAAATTTTAAAAAATAGAGAATTAAGAAGGGTTAGATGATTTTCATCTCAAATAGTACTAATTTTTTTAAGAGAAATTTTCTAAAAATATCTTAGAATACAACTTGTGTTAATTGTCGTAATTGTTTTCCTATTATCCTATTGTTTTCATGTCCATGGAATTGGCAAAAAAAAATTTTTAAAAACACTAGATTCCACCAAAGGTGGCAACTACTGTGGCTGCCAATTCTGGAACGTTCTGGCTATAGAGGATCTCCTGTAGTGGGTCCATAAGTGGAGTTATACTGAGCTTTAGTGCTCTTTAGGTGAAAGCAGGAACTGGAAGGTATGTTTTGGTGTGAGCAATTGGATTTCCAGGCAGTTTTTATACTGTATGTAAGATCTGGTTTTATCAAAATGGATTTTCATGCACTTTTAAGGATGAGTTTTCAGTCTTGGTGATTGTGGACATTATGATTCTTGGAGAGTCAAAGTCTATTATGAGCGGTTTCTTTAAGTAATGGGGTAAAAGGCTAGATCTGGCCTCAGCATTTACATCAGCTAGAGTGATAGGGGCGTAAGGTGGGTCACACTTGGTCTCTGGCATCTTTGACCAAAGAATCAGCTCACACATTTCCTTCAATATCTATATGTGCAGGTATCCATTGTAACACACAGGATTTCCCTTTGTAACGCATCTGCTCAAATAAGAAATTTATGGAGGAGGTAATGTTAGCCTGTCCTTTTCTTTCCCCATTTACAAATAAAATTTAATTTAAAAACAAATTAAAGTTTGATTTTTTGCATATAAGTTTATTTTTAATTATTTAACAGATTAAATAAAATTCAGTTGCCTCTGTTATCAATTCTTATTTATTTTTAGATATTAATATGTATAAGGAAAAATAGCCATGTGTTTAGCTATAATAGATATAGTTATATATGTGTATAGCACAGTGGTTCCCAAACTTTTTTAACCCATGGAGCCCTTTTTGTAGCCAAAACTTGCCCACAGACCCTTTTTAATAGTCAAAACTTTTCAGTGAAAAAGCTACATAAATGCTTAGTATAGAATTTAAAAAAACATTTTGTTGAAGAATTATTTATTGAAATTATAACTTTTGTTTAAAATAAAATTTTTAAAAAAATTAATGACTTGGATGAACTTGATGAGATGTTATGAGTGGATTCATGTCTGTCTCAATGTTTGTGAGCAGCAACCACAAATCCTCACTAGCACTAGTTTTTAGTCATTTTTTGTGTGTGCGTGTGATAAGACACTGAATCTACTTGCTACTAAATTGGAAGATGGGAAAGTAGTCAACAACTTCTGAACAATAACCCATAATGCAGAATAAAAAAATTTGGATCTATTTTTGTAGCCAGAAGTTGTGGTATCCTTGTTCAAACATTAGTTTAAGTCTCCTATTTGTGGATATTTCAATAAGATTCTCCTGTATTAGTCAGGATTCATCTGTGTTTGGGATACGAGTTAATCTGCACAAAAGGGTTAAACACCCAGTTGGAAATATCCAAGTGAATTATTGTTATTTAATTAAATTTTCTTATAAATAATGGATCAAATTTTGATTATTTAATATTAAACCTTGCACGGACCTTCAGACGTTGTTCAGGGACCCCCAAACCAATTTTCTACAGACCACCTGAATAATACTGGGGGTCTGTCGGGACCACTGGCATATAGTATAACCCTTAGGAAAAATTTATGAAAATAAAATAAATTTCTTTTTTATATTGAAAATAATAGAAATAAAAATGTATAGCATTTCAAGTTTTATGTATTTATTGTTTTTAGACACCTGCTGCTTATATCCTGTTTTATCGATCAAGTGACATCCACTCAAATCTGTAAGAATCAATACCATACACATTTTTGTTGAAAGAAAAGTGATTGTGTAATCATTTGTAATAATACCTGAAAAAGTGAGCAACTCAGTTCAGCTTTCAATGTACTATTCGTTGTGCTTTATTGTACAAATTGCATGTACATTTGCATGCAAGTGTGTGTGTTTCTGTTTGAGTGACTTTTAAGGTGTGTAAGTGAATTTAAGAGTGTGATACTTTCTTAAAATCTTTATTCTATGCACTATGTTTAGTATTAAGTATATTTATACATTCCATATTGCTGTATCTCTCTTTCTGTAGCTATTATGTTTATGATCAAAAATATTTTTAGTCCTAACACCATGAAGTTTTAAATGTAGTAACAATAAAGTAAATTTAGTGTTTCGTGTTCTTTAGAATTAAAGTGGCTTTATTCTGCCGTGGTTAAACGTAGATTTTAAATATTTGCTTGTGTATATTTCATTAATAAATTAATATATAGATACCAAAAGAATCATTTTATTATTTTAACTTTGAAAAATTAATCTCACAAAATTTTATTTTTAAAAAAAATAAGTTACGACCGTCACAAAATTATGTAACATTTTGTTGAATAATTTTTATAACAAAAATGTTTCATGAAATGTTTTTGTATTAATTTGCTGGCAAAAAAATTTTAATGTTATAAATTTTGAGCAAAGAAAAATTGACTTGAATTAATGATTATAAAAATAATTTTTATTTGTTAAAAAATGCATTTTTATGACAAATCAGACTTTAAAAACTTGGATGCTTTCAATTAAAAAAAAAAAATCTTCTTACAATTTAAATAAAACAATTTATTTTGTTAAATAATGCATAAATGCAACTTGTTTTTGTATACTGTTAAAGTAAATGTCCTGTATTATATTTTCCTTCCATTCTTAGCAAAACTTGTGTTTTTCAATTTGTTATTAAAATTGTAAAATGTTTTTACTGTTATCTTTAGGATATTACCTGTTTGTAAAATGCTCTTTTCCCCTTTAAATTAAGAAATGTGAGTACAAATAATGTAACATTTTAAAACTTCTCTGCTTTTGCTTGCTTATTTCATATTCAAACATCTGAGTTTAGCTACTGATATAACTAAAGAATTTTTTACATCAGAAAATACAAAATATCTTTTAATGTTTGTAAATCCTATGTATATAATACAAGAATGCTTAATTTCTGAAAAAGTCTTGTAGATATGTTATAAAGAGAATATATATTTTATGGATTTGTATACAAAAACAAAATAGCTATAATTGTGTATCCCTATTTTATGTAATATTTATTTATATTTTATTATTTTTACAATGTATCTTGTATAGAAATAATTAATAGTATTGTAAAGTCACTTGTATTTTAAAATAAAATAAATTTTGTTTCAAAAATAAATATTTACAACATTTTTGTTTTTAGAGTTACTTTAACAGTTTCACAAAGTACATTCTAAATTTGCCTTTTATATTTGTTTCTAGATTATTGCATTTAAATATGATAGACTTCTATGAAAAATTTTTCTGTGTAAGAAATTTCAAGTAAAGAAATGCTTCTAATATTTTTACTATTGGAACTAAATACATAATTGGTATTTTCAAAAAATATTTTGTTAATGTACTAAACATGATTGTTAGTACACAGCTTCATTAAAATGTGTGTTTGAAATGCTTAAAGTTAACATAAATAGAACCATCTATGTAAGCTTTTGAGTATAAATCTTCTAATTTCGTTAAATTGCTTTTAAAACACCTACCATTACTCTGCATAACTTAAGAATTGAGATTTGTATCAAAAAATGATACACTCAACTAATATAGATGACATAAAACTGTCAACAATAGTTCCAATACAATGATATGCATTTCAAATTGTATTCTGTATTAATTATAAATTTGCTTTGATGTATTTGACATAATTATTCACAAATTAATTTCTAGACCTTATCTTATAAAGTTAGACAGTATTACTTGGGTAAGGATAGTCTTGAATTAACTTTTAATGACATTTTATCAATAAAATATCTTTGATTTCTGATGCTACTCGTGGATTCATTAAAAACTGTAGCTAAAATGTATCTCATAAAATGCCATCATTAGAATAAAAATGTTATATTTTGATTAACACAACTGTTTATAAAGATTGTTAGTTTTATGTTTTTGTTCATATTCTTAACCATTAAACCTAATACTCATTCAAATTTACTGTAAATATTTCTTATCGATATCTACAGGCATGTTATTTTATTATATGTTAAATCAAGTGGTAATTTTGATGATTACCCCCAAACAATCCCCTTTTAATGTGAGATAATTTTAAGTGGATGCTAATATATAGCTAGCCCATATTTTTTTTAATCCAATCTACATAAATATAGAAAATGTGTACGATTAGGATCATGAAAACTAGAGCTTGTATTGAGATTTTTCTCTGGTTGTATGTTTGATAAGTATGTTTTCCTATTTCTTGTATACTGAAGAGAAAAGAGTGAAGTAAATCTATGAATTTCTGGAACTTTTAAAAAATTGCTCCATTTAAATTTTGAATTGTACCATCATAATTTGAAAGGGAGAAAACAATGATATAAAAATTACAATTTTCATTTTGTAGTATTTTTGTAAAGTTTGGACTTCACTACTTCAATAACCTCTGGTAAACTTTTTGCTCTTTACTTCCCTTGGCAACAAAAAGAGTGCTTATCTACGTTTCTAATAAAAACATATATATAAACTTATGGTGAAAAGTTTAAGAATATATTTTACTTAAATACCTTTTACTTGGAACATAAGTTTATATGGTAACAGGAATCCATTTTTTTTACAAGTATAAATACATCTATTCTCATTTGAGTCCTCAAGGAAAGCAGGTTCACTTTTTTAAAATTTATTTTTTTACTAACTAAACCAAATATATATAGATACTAATCCTATGGCACTGGAGACTTGAATTTCAACACATTTTGCAATTGTCCTCAGGATAGTATCAAATAGACTGATATTACTTAAAAGATTTAAGGCGATAAATTGCAGACATAATATGTAAGTATCAAATGAAATTTTCTAAATATAGTCATATAAACGATTTTTAATTTGCATAAAAAAGTTGTAAATAATTTTATTTTAAAAATTCAGGTATTGGTTTTGTTGATGCTTTTAAAAGAAAAAATCAGGAGCTATGCTTTCTATGATTTTTATAAAAAAATCTATATTTTCGTATTTACCTCCATACTTTTTTTTAAATTAAATTTTTGCTGTAAGCTACTACTTTAAGCTCCAAGTTCACACAATGATTTAGAGAGATTTCAAGACAACTCTTATGTAATAAAATTCTTCAGATGCCAAACAAAAGTTAGTATCACAGAGATTACATCATTTTATTAATGATATTAGCCTCCCAAATTTTTTATATTTGCTTGTTTATTTGTTGAACAGAAAATGATAATCTTATATGGAAATCAATACAAGATATTTCATTTGCTCAAGACATCATAATATCCATACATATTTAAGCCAGCATCCCATGGAAAAAAATATCTAATCTTTCGTAGCAGTTGATCAAGAAAAAAATATATTCAGACTGCTGATTCCCAGTTACTTCATTTTGAAAAATTTACATATTGTTTTCAATATGTTGAAAAACAAAGCAATGATTGACAGAGAATAGCAATCGTACAATCAAATCAGTGCAATTTACACAATTATATTGCTTCAATAATTTCAAATGAAACACATTTACATTTACAAATTAAATACATACAAGTTTGTAACTTTCAATTCTCTCTTATATTGTCGAATAGGTATGGGAGGGGGGAGTGAACACTGAATAAATAAGTCATTCATTTGTAAACAGAAGATAAAATTAACATAACGCTTTCTGTAATATTAAGTTCCCGAATTTTGAAATGATTATTAATAGTAGAGAGTATATTAATTATAGATGTTTGCTTGTATTTAAATCCTGTGTAGGTGTTCCAAAATAAGAGCAAACAATCAGCAAGAAACATCTAAAATTTCAATATACATATGTATGCTATACATTAAAACTTAATTTAATACATCAGACTAAAATTGATATAGTAAAAAATATTCAAAAAGTGTTACAAGTATCATTAATAATTTGGAATAATCTGAATTATTTTAATTCTACTGAAAAAAATTTAATTCCTTTGTAAATACTTCGAAAAAATTCAGTGCAATTTTTCTCCCTATTTTCAATAGTATTTTTATGATGCTTTTTAAAATATTTTGCATAAGCACAAAAAAAAAATACAAACTTTCAGATTAAAACATGTTAATTTTTCATAGGAAATTTTTTTTAAAAATTCATTTTGTTTTTATGTAACGTAAAAAAAATTTGGTACTTACTGGTTATAGGAACCACGAAACTAAATACAGCAATTCGTAGAAAATATACCAAATTCTAATTTATGCTGGTTACTAATGCCATGAATAAGGAGCACTATTTTCAAATATTGTTAATCAGTCGATAGCCATTTTCTTTGTTTCATTAAATTTGCTGCAGTGATGAAAATCTGGAATTAGCCAATGAATACAACTAAACATGAATAAGCTTTATTCAAACAAAAATTTTATTGCAACAGATCTTTTTGAATAAATAGTAGGTAAGAGCCAGTGAAGGAGTAACTTTGGTTGCTAGTATACTGTTGGTCTTCAAGTGATGAACTGATTCTCAGGATCCTTACATTTCATTCATTGCTGTACTTAAAAACGTACTTCTGTATAATGGTGTCAAAAGCAGATAAATTTTAGTCCAGAAACATATGCAAATTGATAATATAGCAAATGTTCAGGTTGACAACTTGGAAAGTTGTCACCTGGTCACCAAGTTTTGGTCCCTAAAACTGATAAGTACCAAATCTTAAATAACATTTATTACATTGCATTAAATGATGGAACATGTGCTATATAATAAGCTTTAAAAATAACATTTTGTACTTTATTTCAAGCAAGCGATCACGCTAGGAAACACGGATCTATTAAACCCAAGAATGTTCTCAATTCAAGTTTCTCAGTAAGATTTAATAAAACTAATTTAATAAAAATCAATTTTATTTGTGGCCTTATAAAACACAAAATTCTTCTAAAATTTAATAAACAAATTGATTAAAATAAAATTTGCAGAACATAAGCCGAGTAATTGAGAAAATAAATCATTATTTACAAATGAAAATACAAAAAAAAACATGATTATTTACATATTATCATCATAATCAGAAAAATATATACAAATATAAAAAATGTTATTTTCTTTCAATAATAGATTGAGTTTGCTTAAAAGTATTTGACTTTTTATTTGACTCAGATTTTTTTTTAAAAAAATATATAGGAAGTAAAAACAATCTATGCCTAAACTTATATATAGCAATTGATATTCCAAATGAATTATGATATCTCAGATAACTTGTACATATTCTTAAAAATATACTAATTAAATTAGCTGAAATTATTACAATCTCATATTAACAGAAAATTTTATACCATTTTATGAAGTATATGAATCAAGTTTCATGTAAAAGTTTTATAAAGTATGAAGGGGGGGGGGGTTTCAAACATACATAATAATCTCAATATTTTTCAATGATATTGAGCATTACAAAGACAATATTAATATAGAATTATAAAATTCTATATTATATGATAGTAACTGTGTTATAACAGTTACTATCATGAAACATAATATGAAAAAAAGAAAAGCCTTTAAACAATATTTTGCATTTAAAATAATGAATTCATTTGCATAATATTTTACCTTTATTTTAGAAGATACAATACAACAGATATTTTTTATGTTCGTAGTCTTTTTACCTATAAGAATATTTAAATATAAGTTTTTTTATAACATAAAATGCATTGCATCAAAACAGGTACAATGACTTTTATAAAAAAATCTCACTCAATTATCAAAAATAAATTAATTAGGAGTATTGATAATAACTATTACAAAAAAAATTCGATAATTAAAAAATAATTATTTATTAACCTTATGCCATTGGGGAGGGAGGAATCCTCAACCTTGTGTGTACACCACTGTCTCTAACATACAATTAATCCTTGGCATGGGGTTAATATGTAAGCAATTAAAAATACCCCATCCTATATATAAAGGCGTAAAATATTTTATTCTCAGTTGAAACTAAATGTATTTAAATAAAAACTTTAGGATATTTTTCAATTATTTATAACTTTACCCTTCTCCCATTTTAAAATAATTATGTAAAACAATGGAATAGTATCCACTCACTTACCAAACCCTGATGTAAAATTTTTTATTTGCTGGTTAAATGCGTGGTCTATGTTTATAAAATTCAAAAAGCATTGTCAAAAAAAATTAATATCAACAAGATGGCAAAAGTAATTTCTTAGTATTAACATAGGTAAATAATAAATGGAAAAAGTTAATACAACTGAATATAATGAAGCACTTATGCTTTAACTTAACTTAAAATAGGAAATATATTTCACAAATTTATATAAATAGTTAAACAATCGCTGCCCATCCAGTATAGTGATCATTGACACTCGACTTGTAATCAAGTGGGCTTGAGTTTGAACCCTGAATAAAGCATGGATGTATCTTCAGGAAAAGAAGTTCGACTTTTGTCTGAAATGGATTCCTGTCTCGAAAGGAAAGCAGTGCACCCTTTCGGTTCTATGCTGGGATCATCGTTTGTAATAAAATCTATATTTTTCTATAGTTGTATTGTATGTTTCTGTTTATCTATCTCATCTTTTGTATGTATTCAAGGAATGAAATGCATCGCAACAACAGTTAAGCAATCAATACATATGCTTATAATCAAAAAATATTACATCACACTTTCTAAAAAAATGTAGACAAGAAAATAATGCTCACATTCAGAAGCAAACAATGGTCTCAAATATTAATACTTCCTGACATATTACTTTAGAGCATCAGTTAATCACTTTATTTTTTAGCACAATTAAAGCCAAAATATACCCTTAAAGTAATTTTGAACGTAACATGATTATACAATTACTTCAAAGTTCTTAGAAAATAATTATTAAAAGTGAAAGAATGCAACCCTCACTCCCCCCTTCCCCCATATAAAAATTGAGTATTAATATAAAAAATTATATCTTTAAAACATTTCTTTCACTTTCAGTAGTAACAAAAAAACAGAGGTTAGAATATTTTCTACCAGCTTAAAACTTTATTATATATATATATATATATAAGTATTCCAAAATTAAAACTAAAAAATTGTTTTATCGTTTAGTGTGCTTTGCAATGTACTGAAACACATTTGAATATCTAAAAATCATTCAATTTGCTTCCGTATAATTCCAGCACAACAAAACCCATTACAATAACATTAAACATTTTCTAATGAATCATAAACACATTATTTTATAGATTTATATAATGTGGTGAAATACATAAATATAATAATGGTAATATACTAAAGAGAACCACATCATAGAGTCATAAGTTAGTTCTGATTCCCAATGAATTTTTACAAGTATAATGAATATATACCTGCATGTGAATAAATGGATAGTAAAAAAACAAATTGAATAAAAATATAAAATCACTTCTGTATTTCTTCCAACAGAAGCAACAATCTAAAATAATCTGTCACATATAGCTATAGTTCAAAGTAAGTTTTATTATTATTATTATTAATATACTGCATTTAATAGTCACAATATTTGCATATGCTTGCTATTTAACTGAAAATATTTAAAAAATGAAATCTAAAAAGTGCAATTCATCATAATAAGAGCTGTATTTGTTGAGTCTTCAACTGAGAGTGGTCACATCAATAAAAGATTGGTTGAACCCAAACCAGTTAAGAATATCTGTTGCTTTTATTTTTATTGCGTGCATGTATCCTACAGTTCCAGAGTTTATCTCTAAGCAGAGATAATTATCATAAGGTAGTGATTTTATTTATTATTAACTAACCTTGAAACCCATGTGTTGATTTAAGCCATAATTCTGTATTTTTTCTTTTTGAATATTCTTTAGAAGTGCTAATTCTTCATATCCTGGAACTCCACAAAGTTCCGATTTTGAATCATCATCCTAATTTGAAAAAACAAAAAACAGGAGGGATAAATGTAAGCAAATCATTCAAAATTCATTTTTCTGAAATTAGTTCTCATCATTGCTACTATTTATGTAAACATCATGCAATTAAATGTACCAATTTATATAAAAACAGTAAGTGAAGGTCATTCTGAAAGTTTGTCTTTTTTTTCCCATACATTTTCATTTGCTGTAATAAATAGAAAAAACAATGTTGTAAAGAATATAACTTTTGGTTATATTTTTACATAGTCACCACTGATGATACATTCCTCATATTGCAAAATCAGTTTGAAGTAATTTTCCAAGTAAAAATCAATACCCAGCAATTTTAGGAAGTCCTTCACAGCTACACCTCTTAATGCATCCAAAGTGATATCCTGATAGTGCTGAGTGATCAAATCTATAAAGCCAGGTGATTCTATCTCTCCAATCCAGATAATAAATGTGTTCTGCGAGTGATTTTGGGGTTTATTGGCGCAAGAGCCGATTTCGGCTATACTGCGCCAAACATTTGTTTTAATATCTGTGGTCTAGACGGGAAGAGAAAGAAAGAATGAATTGAATGACAAGAAAGAGGGTCGAAAACAGAGAAGGATCACTAGGGTACCCCGGGTTCGTGAAGCCCGTGTTTACCAAAGACAGTAAACCCCGTGGGAAAAGGAAAAGATCACTAGGGCACCTCGGGATTGTGACACCCGTACTCACCTAAAGAAGGTAAGCCCCCTGAGGGTAAATGTGTTCTGCAATATTTTTTATAGTATGGAATCTTGCATTATCATCCAAGAACAAAACCCTACAATTCAAAGTGTTCTGATTTTGTGTCAAATGGTGGATTTTAGTTTGTGATTTGCCCTCCTCCAAGATCAGATACTTAGGCCTGATCTTGTTTATCTCTAGTCTTTGGCACTCTAAGAATGTGCCATTATTCAGGTATTCTCCCTCCTCCTGCCATGACATCAGGAAAGATTGTCTTTTGTCATGGCAATGTGTTTTCTGATGTCTCATGGTGCAATTGACATAAAAATTAGAAATAACTGCTATATTTTTTAATTGGAACTTATCGCAATATGCAATTCATTGACATGACTTCTGAACTTGTCTTCAGGAACATTTTGTTACTGTCAGTCGTGCTTTTTCTCAGCACCTTTAGCATAGGACTGTTGGGGATAAGACAAGCCCAAATATTCTAGATCTTGCGTGTGTTTTGGCCTTCTTCTAGACCAATTATTACCAAAGTGATCTATATAGAACCCCCAGAGGTCTATGATGACCTGCAAGGGGACCATGACAGCAAGAAGAGAATTTGGGGGTCCATGAGGGTCTATGGGGGTCTACGATAGTTGTTCTCAAAAAACCAGGTAGTGATTTTAATTTTAAAGGAAAATTTAACCAAATGAAAACCAGATTTTAATAATCACAGAAGGCAATGCATTCCTATGGTCATATTGAAAAAAAAAAAGTCATATTACAAGAGGAACAGATCGGAATATGAAGTAACGAGATCTTAAAGTAAAGTTTAGAAACAGATGTCAGCAATTTTTGCTTTAAAGAGACCTGTTACTTATCTTGAATTATAGAGTACTGGAGAAAGTTTTTGCTTTTCCTAGTTAGAAGGAGTTTCAGTGTGGCTGTCGGCTGGACACTACTAACCAAGGAAATTTAGGGTTAAACCTGACAAGATTGATGGCAAATTTTGAAAATGTGTTTTGAAGCACCAGATTCATCCCTATCATTATAAACATTTGTTTTTTAATCAGTTATTTTATGTATTACTTAAATTTTAAATTAATTAATTTGTTTCTAAGTTTCACTATTTCCCAACTTCACTATAGTAAGAAATTTAAATCTTTTAAAGTAACTGCAGCAGCTGTCATAAACACACATTAACTAATAAATTTGAAAATTCAATATTACATAAGCAGGGGTCTACCCTAAACCGAAAAACATGGCAAGGGGTCTATGAGATAAAAAAGTTTGGAAACTTCTGTTCTAAACACTCTATACTCTATTCTGTTCTAAACACTCTATACTCTATTCTGTTCTAAACACTCTATACTCTATTCTGTTCTAAACACTCTATAAACAATGGATCCCCTCCCATATTGAATTGAATGGTAATGAGTTAACTGATAGTTGGCCAAGTCTACCACTGCTGACACCTTTCAGGTCAACACTTGTCAAACTTTTACTGAAATCTTCTCTTTTCAAAGGGATGGAATTAAACACACTTTGCAGAGTACTACCTGCTCACTCTTAGTATTTGGGGGGGGGGACCTTGGTGTCACCAGCTCAATATACCTAGGAATCGGCAGATGGCTCTATCCCGCTCTTTGAGTGGCCATATCAAGATTCTTACTTTTGAAAAGGAATGGAAAGTCTTTCTAGAGTGTCATTGAGGCAAGGTTGATCAGGCCTCCCCCAGTCATAATCTTAACTACTTAAATTTTACTATTGACAAAATTTTAAATAAACCGATTTTGTTTTTGGAATTTTTTTAATAATACTTGATTTTATGGAGATGGTATAGCTTAGCTACATCATTTGGAATAAGAAAAAACATGTGTTTTCTCATTTCAAACTTCTATAAGAAAAGAAGCTGACTTTCAGAATATCCCTCATACATGCAATTTAATCTACAAAATGACAGATTGTCCAACTTGATTCGAAAAAGAAACACTTATTCTTTTATCTTTATATTAACGGGGGGGGGGGGATAGACCATCAAAAACAAATGTTAGTAACAAATATATAAATCATTTGTAAGAAAAACATATATTAATCTACTTTTCTTAACTAGACCAACGATATTATTGATAAAAACATGAAAAAGCAAATTTTTCTTCATTTACAAATAGATTATAAGATACAGCTCTTTAATAAATATAGGTAAAATAATAAATATTTAAAATGTGATGCTCCATTAACATAAATTATGTGTTAATGAAATTTTAAAAAACTTTTTAAATGCTATAATCTTATTAATAAAAGTCTACACCAAATGGTAATGATTAACATAAAAAAAAATTATTTGGTTAAGTAATGCTAAGCTAAGTTTGTGATAAATTACATTTCTTTTATTTTACTTTTCTGCAAAAACAAATTAGAGATAAAACCTCAACAGACATGTACCAACAGGGAAAGAAAGTTCATCTTAATGTTCTTTAAAAATTAATCATACAATTATGAAAAAGCCTGTGGAAATGTATGATGATCAGATTTCCAATTTAATAATTAAAATACAACAAAAATACTTTTTCTCAAAGAAAAAATCATAAAGGTCATACATTAGTCAAAAAATATAAATACAAAATTATGCATTTTATATTAAATCATACCAAATTTTGGAAATGAGTAAGTGTTAAAGCATGATTGCTATTAAATGGAAACTTTTAAGACAACGCATAAACATTTCAAGCAAATTCTTAAAATATTGCATAAACCTTTTCAATTTAAGAAAGGGCACATGATGCATAAATATTTTTTGAATAATGCAAATAAAATTTCACAATAAAGATATTTTGATAAGTAGTAAGGATAATTTTCTTTTCAATAGACTTGATTTATAAAAACTCATATGTTAAGGTAAATTTAAAGGCATATACATAGTTACATACAAGAAAGTAATGATTATACAATAAAGATAACTTGATAAACACAGTGAAATAAATAAATTTTAAAAAACGTACAAGGTGAGGACAAGACTAAGGAAATTTATTTGGGAAATGAGATTTTGTGTAATTGTAATACTCTTTTACGGTGTTCAACCCTCAATGTAATAGTGCTGAATGAGCAGTTAATTCAGAGAAAATAGCCTTCAAAATTCATGCTTAGATTTATACAATAAAGTTAGAACTACCACTAGCAATGCAGTGGCATAGATGTTTTTCACTTGTGTACCACACGGTCGGATATGGTTCAAATCCTGCAATTGGCCAGCAGCATTTTCTCCCAATTAATTTAATTATTTTACAATTAAATAAAAGTATTTAAAAAAGGCTTATTTATATATATATGTATATATATATTACAAAAATATACAAAAAATAGTTATAAACCTAAGATAACTATAGTTATGATAGAATAGTCTTAGCCACAGTAGTACTAGAGCAAACTCCTGGCCTTAGGAACCAGGATTGCAGGTTTAAACGATGTTTTTCGGCCAGGCAACCTTCACCTGAATTTGCCAATACTCTGGGCCATAGGGAAAGCAAGAAATTTCTAGAGAAGTTTAACTATTATTATAAATAAAACCATAATCTATTATTGTAAAACGATAATATTATAGCCTATAATAATAATTACTAAAATATTTTAAAATCAAAGTTAAAACTATTAGATAAAGACTTACCACGTGAGTATAACAAAAAACATATTCCCAGGCAAGGGAAAGGTCAGTAACAGTAACACATAAAATTATTAAGTTTTGATAAAATAACATTAATACTATATATACACACATTTAAAAACTCTATATTTTGTTTCAAAATTTATAGAAAATAAAAGTACCACCCAGACATATACAATTAATTTTAAATAAAATATAATATTGTTAATTTACTTAGCTTGAGGCGCCATCTATCGATTAATTGTACAACTAATAACATTTTTTATTTAACTGTTAGGTAACTTTTTATGAAGTTAGGAGGGTATCCCTGTTCCATACAATGTTTAATAAAGTTATTATAATTTAAATATATATTAAATTTATCACTAACTTAAAAGAATATATACTGTACATAATAAATTTTTCTTGACGAAAAGATCTGTTTTTGTTGTTGTTTTATGGCATTCAATCTTTGTCAATAGATTTTTCTAGAATGAATGAAGCTTGAAAAATGTCTGCATCAACATGATTTTCAAGGAAAAAGTTGCATAGTTTGTTTAGTGGCACTTTAGCTTCTCTCAAAGTTATCAGAGTCAACTCCGATGGTCTTCAAAGGGACTGCATTACAAGGGAGACAAGTAGAAACAATACAACACAAAATATGTAAGATCCCACCTGTTTACTACAGGACTCTATATGAGTGTTTAAATTATTGGGAGTTTTATAAGATCACTTCGAATTATCAAGTATTCTATTCCATCCAGCCACAGATTTTACTTCGAAATATTGAGTGTACCGAAACGTATTGTTTTAATTGAAAATATCAAAAGTTTTTCTGAGCACATACTTCGAATTAGTGAGAGGTTCGTATTATCAAAAATTTGAATAATCAAGAGTAGACTGTATATATAAAGGAGAAAAGTGACTTGTCACTCACTACAATATCTCCAGAAATTTTAAACCTACAGAATTGAAATTTGGTAGGCATATACCTTTCATGAAATAGAGATCTACTAAGAAAGGATTTTGCGAAAACCGACCCCCAAGTGGCATTGCAGGGGGCGAAAGGGATGTTATAGATAATTACTGTAATTTCGCACGTATAGTCCGCGGACTATCTGTGTTTAAAATCCGAATTTTTGATGCTGCGGACTATCCACCAGTGCGGATAATACGCTGGTTGTTCACGGTTAAAATCGTTGAAATTTAAAAAACACGCTGTCGTGAACTGCCGATGATCAAATATAAAAAAAGCGCGAGATTCCAAGAAAACATTCGTATGTATCGATAGTAAACCATAGAGCATAGTGCAGAACGAATGAGTAGTAGTAAGTAGAGCTCCTAAAATCCAGGCTGGTGCATCAAGTGATGCCGGGATATGAGCACGCACTTAGCGCAACCAGTCTTGCATCCCAGTATCCTTCGCACTGCTTTAGCGCAACTGCCAGGAGGGGGAAAAGTAGTTGATGCGTCAGCTCGATTTTTAGGAGCCTTAGTAGCAAGTACCTGGAGTACAAAAAAAAAGCGCAATTCATTTACTTATAGTGTGGTTTGGCAACACCGAGTGAGTGGGGTCGAAGGTCACATTTCATTACCACTTATCACGAGGATAGCACATTGCACAGTATTTTGTTTTTGTATTTTGTCTTTCATCTTCGATAATGTTGATGACACATCACCGGAGTTTTACTGCTGAGTTTAAACTCAAGGTAGTTGAGAAAGCTGAAAAAGATGGAAATAGAGAAGCGGGCCGTTATTTTGAAGTGGATCAGAAAGTGGTGAGAATTTGGCGCAAACAAAAGGATGTGTTAAAAAGCATGGGAAGAAAGCGATCCAATCGGCACGGAAAAGTAAAATGGCCAGCTTTAGAGGAAAATTTACTGAGATGGGTTCTCGACCAAAGAAATGCCGGACGCTACATTTCAACAGTTAAAATCCGTCTCCGAGCGAAGTCCATGGCAGAAGAGATGCAGATAACGGATTTCAAGGGAGGAATAAATTGGGTTTACCGCTTCATGCGTCATAAAAACTTGAGAGTTCGCAGCAGAACGACAATGTGTCAGACTGTTCCGGATGATGTAGATGAAAAAAAAAGCTTCTTTCCTTCAGTTTACAAGGAAAGTTATTGCAGAAGGGAAGTATTCCCTAAAAAATATTATAAATATGGACGAAGTTCCATTAACATTTGATTGTCCACCGAATTGCACCGTCGATACTTGTGGAGTGTAAACAGTATCAATAACAACAACTGGTCAAGAAAAGACCCATTTCACAGTGATGCTTGCCTGCTGTGCTGACGGCACAAAGTTGAAGCCGCTCTTAATCTTTAAGAGAAAAACAATTCCCAAGGAAAATTTTCCTCGAAGCGTCGTAATACGGTGCAATGAAAAAGGTTGGTGCAACGAGGACATTATGCTCGATTGGTTTCAAGAAGAGAGAAGGTGCCTTTTTCAATTCCAAAGGAGTACTAATTATGGATTCCATGAGGGCACACATAAAACACAGTGTAAAGGCGGAAGCTAAAAAAAAAAAAACATCGGTGCTGAACTTAGCATTATTCCAGGAGGTTTAACAAAAATCCTGCAACCTCTGGATATTAGCGTGAACAGAAGTTTCAAGTCCCACGTACGTGCTTTCTGGGAGAACTGGATGTCGGAAGGCTTACATACTTGTACAAAAGGAGGAAATATGAGACACGCTTCATACACTGAAGTTGCCGAATGTGTCGATAAATCCTGGAAAAGTGTTAAAGTGTCCACCATCTGATCAGGATTTATAAAAGCAGGGATTGTTAGTGAAAGCGAGGAAATCACTGACAGTGAAGATAGTGATGCTGAAAATGAACTTTGGGACACTCTTCCCGAAAATATATTAGAACTGTTTAATTCTGATACCGATGAATTGGACTTTGAAGGTTTTCGTTAATGTAGTAGAATGTGTGATTAATTAATATATGATTAATTAGTAAGCACTGTTTTTTATTTGTATTTAGTGTTTTATTTCTGAAGGTATATTAGTAAGGAAGTACTTTTTTTCTATTTATACTTAGTTCTTTGTTTCTAAAATACATTAATATTGCTGTATTAAAATAACGTAATTTCGGACGTATAGTCCGCGGACTATCCGGTGGTGCGGACTATCTGACGATTTTTGAAATTTTTTTTATATAAAATCGTGTTTGTGGACTATACGTACGAAATTACAGTATTTTCATTTTTAAACTATTAGATGTACAGTCTGTAAATTTGGTACACAGATTTCTTTCATGGATTACAGATCCACTACAAAATGGTTTCTATGAAAATGGGCGTTACAGGGGATTAAGAGGCATAATAGATAAATATTTTCATTTTTAAACTATTAGACCTACTAGCTTGAAAATTAAAATAGGCATGTTTCTTTTATGGAATTGCGTTCCTGTAGAAAAGAATTTTGCAAAAATAGAAAAAAAAAATCCTGTTTTTTTAATTGTTAGACCCATATACTTGAAATTCGTTAAACATGTTTCTTTAGTTGAATAGAGATCCACTAAGAATGGATTCTACAGAAATCAACTTTTGGGGGGAGCGGGGGGTTACCTGAGGTGTATTAAAAAAAAATTCCCATTTTCAAACTACTAGGGTTATAATAATGAAATTTAGTCTGCATGTTCCTTTTGTTGATTCGCTAAGAACGTTTTTTTGGAAAATTGACTCAACAAGGTTACAAGACATGTTGATAATAAAAATTCTGTTTTTGCTCTATTAGTTTTAGACTTGAAATTTGTCATGCGTGTTTATTTTACAGAGTAGAGATCCACTGAAAATTGGTTTTGCGGAAATCCACTTGGTTATTGGATTACAAGAGTGCAAAAAAATCATTTTATTTCAACTTTAGATATCAGAACTTATTAATTAGAATTTCTGTCTTTATATCAGAAGAGGAGAGTTACAGGTATATTTTCATTACAAATGAATTCCTAATGCTAGAGCATAGATATCAATAATTTATATATATATATATATATATAATCAAAATTTCTCTACAAGTGAGAGATGAATTAACATGATTAATACTTAACAGAATTGCAATTGCAAGATAACCAGACAACAGAATTTATAAGGAGATATGAAAAATTGAAATAACAGAGTTAAATATAAAAAAATGGATGCAACAGTAGTATCAACATTGCTGACTTAGGACAGCTTGTACACAAAAAAATTTTCCTTAAAAAATTTCTCTATATAAAAGTGGGGTTGAACATGTTTTTTGGCCAGCCAACCTTCCCCCTTTCTGTTAATAATACCGAGCAAAAACCTATTGGAAATAATGGATAAGAAATCTAACTCCATTATGAGAAAAAGGTAACTTACATAAAAATTGCATACAGAAATGCAGAGCCCGCGCTAAATCTGAGTACAATAAACAAGTTATTGCCAGATTCTGGACCCAGATACAAATTCAAAACAAAGCAATGGCTGAAAAATAGCACTTAGCAAAAGTATGAAAAGAATAGAAATAATAAAATAAGAATTGTAAACATACTACCATTATCTTAGAGACTCTAAGACAGGGGTGGCCAACCTTTTTGGGAAGCGTGCCACAATCTGATAAAAAAAAATTACGCGTGCCACTTTCAACTTTTCCACCAAACTAAAAAATATACAAAAGTGAAAAATTTTACTTATAGGCTTATTATGGGTTATTTACACCAAAAACATACTTTTAAATGCAAGTTCTATACAGTGAAAATGTAAAAAGAAAATGGTATAAAAATAAAACAAAAGTAGAAACTTATATTTTATTGTTGATAAATTTTTACAGGATCAGTCAGTTAGCTAAGGAACCAAATTAAAAATAAGCAACTTGAAACAGTTAATTTTAAATGATTACTAAGCAGTCTCTTAATGTGGCTTTTGAATCTGTAGTTTTTTTTACTAAATCATCTATATTTGGATTAGTTCGTGAAGATACTAACAAAATTAGGTGTTTTAGGTGCATATCAGTTAATTTTGAGCGATATTTTGATTTAATTACGTTCATATATAACAGAAAACATTTCTTCACAAACATATGTTGATCCAAACCTACAACAATATCTGACCGCTAAATCATGTAAGTTTGGAAAATTACTTGGTGGCACAAATTTCCAAAATTCGATGCAATTCGAATCATTTGCGGTTAAAATAATTTTCTTATATTTGCTTTTCAGAGTTATATGGTGCTGTAGGTCAATAATTTCAATTTGTACCTGATGTAGTAAGAATTAATGTCTTGAACAGAAATCGAAAAAGGATTAGTGAAAAGTTCAGTATTTTTTTATCATCTTTGAAATCCTCAAACCTGGCACTGAAAGAATCCTACAAAATGGATATTAAATTTTTAAATCTATCATAGTTTGGAACATTACTAACTTTGGCAGATCATTCCTGCATGAATGGGAAATAAGTTAATTTTTTCTCTCCAAAATCCAGACAAAAAAAGCAAAAGTTTGTTCACAAAAGAAGATATATGACCAACTAGGGTAGGAAAAATACAATTTTTTCTGTGTAATCTTAAATTTAAATTGTTTAAATGTTCCATTATATCGGTAAGAAAAGCTAAGTCCCACAGCCAATTTTCACTCCTGAGGAGCGAGCATTCACGGGGCAGTTCATCGTTTTCTTCCAGATATTCTGAAACACATTCCCTCAAACTCCAAAATCTCGCAAGAGAACTTCCTTTGGAAAGCCAGCGAACATTACAATTGAAGGAGTAACTCACCATTTTCTTCCGTTTCTTCGGAGAAAAGCGTAGGAAATCTTCGTCGATTCAGAGCACGAGCTCGTATTTTGTTGATACAGCGCACCACAGGGTCAACAACGAAACACAAGTTTAAGTCCTTGGCACAAAGAGCTTCTTGAGGAATAATACAATGATACTTGAAAACTTTTCTTCCCAAATAATTTTCCAGCAATGCAACAAAACCTTTTATTCTGCCAACCATGCAAGGTGCTCCATCTGTGCAAACACTATCTAATTTTGTCCATTCTACTTTCTTAATTTCAATTACGTTTTTAAGTTCCTTAAAAATGTCTTCACCTGTAGTTAAAACTAGTTGGCGCAAATCAAGAAGTTCTTCCACAGTATCAAAATTTTCGTTCGTGTAACGCACAAAGATGCTTAACTGCGCATTGTCAGTGATATCACAGCTTTCATCCAAAGTTAATGAAAAATATTTGCAATTTTGAAGTCCAGAAACAATTTGCGTTCCAACATCCTGGCCCATGTCATCTATACGACGCATGACGGTGTTTCTGGACAAAGCTATTTTATCAACCATATTTTTGATATTAAGATAACCGACATTTTGGGCGAAAATTAAAAGGCTGCTTTTTATTATCTCCTCTCCGTCAGAATATGGTTTTTTCTTGCAGGCTAACAACAAAGAAAGTTCATAAGAAGCCTTCGCCATGGTTTCCATTTCATCATTTCTCTTCTGGAACAAAGATTGTTGGTCGGCTAAAGATTTATTTTTTTTTATTGATGAATTCCGTTCGCAAATTTGATCCAACAGGATATTTGCTGTTGAAATCACTATGCAGTTGTTTGAAATGAAGGTCCAAGTTAAATTTTTTTGCAACTGCTATACAAATTCCACTTATCAAACAAACAGGCTTGGAAGCATTTTGATGTGTAAACAAATATTGTTCTTCCCAGACAATTTTAAAATCACGTGCTGCAATATCCTCTTCATAATTTCTTTTCGAAGTCGAAGGTTTACTCATAAACATATTGAAAATTTTAAAAAATTTAAACAACTACGCTCAACACTAAAATCTAAAAACAATTTTAGAAAAGGAGAAAAGCTAAACGTCTTGCTAAACAGAGTTTAAAATCAACTGAGTCTGACAGCTAGAAACAATTTGCCAATGTTACGCTAAAAGTTTTTTAGGCTCCAAATCCAGCATTCTGATTAGTCATGGATGCAAGTTCACACTCCCTCTGCTTTACAAAGCGGCTACTTTGTGCAGATAGAATTACTTCTACCGTATCAACAACTGCACTCCTAATATATTGCAGAATACTTCTTGACATTACAGAAATCGTAAATAGCCAACATCTCCGGAAAAAAACCTTTTTCTGACATCACGCTGACAGCCAATAGCTATAAACTTCAGCCCTGCACGTGGAAGCTGAAATTTGAATGAAAATCTGAAATGTTAAAAATTAACTGCCCCCGAGAGAGGGTGACTTTTTGGGCAGTTTCGACCGTCCGAGAGAGAAAGAGAATTTATTTGTTTTTAGTCTTACGTTACTCAACACTTTTCTCGGAATGTTACAAAGCAGTAGAATTGTAAGTTTTGGATCATGATCTCATTTTTGACGTTTTTCTGAAGAAAAGAAAAATCTTGCTTAGCGCCCTTAAAATCTCACGCTGAAAATTTCTGTTTCTTACATATTCTCTTCATAACAATTTTTTTTATTGTAATTCAATTAATTCAGTAATTTTTTCATAATATTTTTGTAATTTTTCAAAAAGCCTTCGCGTGCCACAGTTACGACCCCCGCGTGCCACAATGTGGCACGCGTGCCGTGGGTTGGCCACCCCTGCTCTAAGATAATATGATTTAAAAGTTATAATAAATTTTTAAAAAGTAATTTTATCTAAAACTAGAAATCGAGGGTATTTAAAACTATCTAGGAAGAATAATAAATCTATAATATTAACCTGTTAAAACTATGGAAATTTAATCCTTACTATTTAGAATTTCTTTATTCAAATATCTATTAATAAAATTAATTGGATATTTTTGATTTAAACAGTATTTAGTAAGATGTTTATAGTTTTTTTATTATATATATATATATATATATAAAAAATGTTATGTTGGTTTGTGTACGCTTCCATAACTCAAAAAGTTCTGCATGGATTTATCTGAAATTTTGGCACAACGTTGCATTTGACTCCGGTCAGGTTCTTATGTACTTTTTATTTTGAAATGCACTCTAAATTTTTTTTAATTTAATTTTTAAGTGATTTTTTTGGTGTTATGACGTTATATGATGTCACGATTCGCTCTGAATGCTGAAATTTAAGCTTTACACAGTTTTTTCCGGATTATTACATATTTTTACTATAGTTAAGTTTATTGGTTGTCATATTTATCAATTTTTTTGTTGATACGTAATTGGGATAAATTTTGTATATTTTTAACTGGGGGGTTTAAGACTTTTATTTAAATTAATGTAATTTTTTTGTCAGTTTTGGGTTATTTTTAATTTTTCTATGTTTATTACTATTTTATAAACTGCATGAACCTATTTATGTATTTTTGCATTTAATTTCTTATTTATTTTTGTGATTTGCATTTAATTAATTTTTGCTTATGATTTTTTCTTACATATTTTGGGGATTTTTATCTGATTTTTGTTTATGATTATTTCTTATATATTTTGGGGATTTCATCTGATATATATTAATGATTATTTCTTATATATTTTGTGATTTGCAATGTGTTTCATTGTCTGATTGAATCTTTAAATAATTTGAAATCAACCAGTTTTTCCTCATGTTTTAAAACTCAAATTAATTTTAAGTTCTCAGGCCTCCATTTCGGTAATTAAACCAGACTATCCATTAAGAAAATTATGCCTAATATAAGATTCACAATTGACTGGATGGACCAGCTCTCTTTTTTCCATTTAACCAGACTGAGCCACAGCAACGCGTGGCAGGGTACAGCTAGTATATATATATTTATAAAATATATACTTATATTTATAAAATATGATATAAATATTATATAATTATGGTAACTTTTTTTTACTTTTTAATATACAAAATAATAATACAAGATATTATTAAATAATTAATAAGCCTTTTTTAAATAAATGTATTTAATCGTAAAAATAATTAAATAAATTGGGGAAAAACATCAAGTTGATCGCATGACTCGGAATAAAAAAATTAAGCAATTTTTTCGGTTAAAATGACTAAAAAATTTTTCCTTAGATTACTGCAGCATTATCAGCCATAAATGAAAATAAAAGTTCAAAGGCTATCTCACGCTTTTTAAATTTCTCCATAATGAGTTGGCTAATATTTTCTCCAGTCGAATTTCCAATCAAATTTAGAATTGCAACTATTAAACAATTTGCAGGATCAAATAAGTGCCAAAATGGGATATAACTTACAGTTTGTATCAATATTATCATTAGATGCTGCTGCTGCAAAAGGACCTAGTTTCATGCATTTAATTATATACCCTTTCTGGCTAGAAGCTAGTTCATGAATCTCAGAAGATGTTATAATCCTTCCACATCTATATTGCTTGGCAATATTTTTCAAAAAGAGAACTGGCATGATCAGCTGCAGTCAAAAGTTCATTACACTACAGAAAAACATAAACAGTATTTCAGCCCTTAATACATTTGTTTGAACATTGTCCTTGAAAACAGTGTCAAATTTTAAAAGACTGCAACTCTTCGTATCTTATTTGCAACATGTTATGGAATTTTTGCATGATAGTCAATATCAACCACCTATGAAATGCATACGTCAGTACAACATTCGTCACACTATGAATATTTTCTCCTCTTTTGGAATATGGTAATGCAAAAAAAGAAAGGAATTAGATTGTATTTTTTATGCATTTGGAACTGTATTTTTTGTGCTTGTTAGACAATGTAGTAAACAGTAAAATCCACAAAAACAAATCATTCGGCTACATGAAGCGCAAAGGATACTGTTGTATGTCATGGTTAAATTATAAGCATAGTTTGACAAGTTGTGGATAACTTACATGACATCCCAATATTGTCAGGAATCCAGGAATATAGTATTACTTGAACGGCAAGTGATATGGGCGTTTCAAATGTGCCGCCATTAACAAGATGTAAACAAACCCGGAAAATGGGGTGAAGAACGAGTGGAGTTGAGAAACAGCTTTTGCTGATGGCAGCTGTGCATTGGAGATCCGATCGTCGCTTATGACGTTACGGTTCTATCTGGCCACTCAGGAGTTTCTCAATAGTTTACATCGCTTGTTGTGGGAGTGATACAATATGCAAATTATATTAGTGTATAAATACGGATCGCTACTGCTGTGAAATCAGTAGCAGTTGGGTGTTTCTCAGCGAGCAGCTGACACCATACTGTACTCATGTTTTGAGCAAGGTGCTCAGTTAAAATGTTTTTCAACTCTGTTTTATCATTGTAAAATGTCACTGTAAATTTCATCTTTTGAATCATCTTCAATAAATATGGTTGTTTTACGAAATTCTCGTCTTTGATGAAAAGTCCTCCACACCCGTTATTTAATTTTAAGATCCACTGTTCATAACCCTGCTAGTTAGTTTTCACACTTTAATGTTGGAAGTGTAGAACTCAAGATAGGAAGACAGATACAAACATGTGCAGAACACAAAATTATTTGAGTTCTAGAAAGCTACTACAGGAAAGGATTTTTAAAGAATTCACTAAACAGAAGCACATCAATGAATCAGAAAGGAACCAATGACTACTAAATATCCTATGCAGAAAGAAGGACAAACATCATGAATTTTTGAAAAACATAATGGTAATAAGTTCTACTGCTTTGTCTACTTATTTTCCAATCAGTATGAATATGAAATGATAAATAAAGGTTATAAGTGAGAAAAAAATAAACAGATGACAAATTTTATGAAAATGTACACAAATGAACAACTTAAATGTAAAAGTATTATGAAAGACTGAAAAGTGGAAATTATACGAGTAAAGTTAAATAGTATGTTAAAGCAATAGGAGTGAAAATTTACTGTATTTAAAAACAATTGTTAAGACTAAAATTCAATCACATATTTCTTTTTAATTATATATATATATATACACACATTTCCATCATTTTTTAAAGTTGTGTTTCTTGAAATCTGATTTAAATCTTCTAGCTTTGTTAGTGGTATAATTTAGTATTATCAATTTTATTATACTATGTATTTTTTTCATTTTATGATATTATATATGTGTATACACATATTTAATATTTCAAGATTAATCAAAACGCAGTTACTGAGCAATAAATAAAACCTTTTTAACATAACACTATTACTCCCTGTTTCGAAGCAAAACAAAAATTTAGATTTTGCATAATATATCAGTTTGTTTTAATAATACTTGAATTCAAAACAAGGAATTTCTTTACAGAGTAACCATTAAATATGACACCATACGTACACATTCAACTCAATGTATCATTGCAAAAACTTTCAAATCCTAGATAAGATATTTTGCATATTTAAAATAATGGAACTTCTTAGTTCACCAAGAGCCATGATAAATGGTTAAATGTTGCCATGACATTTTCCCTCATTCTCAGCACAATTTGCAGTAGTTATTCTGCAAAATTATCAACAATTTGTACATAATTTATGTGCACAAAAATGCCCGCTCACCAAAAGTGTCAACTTGGCAAGATTTACACTAGCTAACTGAACAATACCAAAATTATTTTTAACGCCTTACAGATTTTGCAAAAACAAAAATTCAAAGAAATAAATAAATTAAGTATTTCAATACACCTTGATATGTTCCTTTCACTTGCTCATTAAAACATTTTGATTCAAATGTCATGTATCATCACACAAAAAAAATGGAATTAACATTTATATTTAAATGAGTTTGAAAATCATAAAATTATCTAAAAGTGAAAGAATAATTTCTCACCGACACTCCTGCCCTGGATTCCAATGAATTTTCATCAGAATTTTGTGGTTGATGATAACTATAACTAAACTCATCATCAGCTTCTGGCATATATACTGGTAAAGTATGCGATACCATAAATGTACTGGGTTGTTGTCGAATAACATTGCGCCTAGGCTATAATAGAGAGAATAGAATACATCAATTATGAATCATTTACCAAAAACAGCAATATATTTCACTTTTGAAATTTTAAATATCAACATGTTTACTGAGGACTGATAAAAAATTTATCTTCAGATTATTGCTCCAAAATATATAAAAAATAGAATACCATAGTAGAAAATGATACTAAGGTGTTTATAACAACGATGAGATACATATACTTTTGTTTATAATTGGAAAATGTATAGAAATTTATAAATATCATATGATATCAATGTTTTAATTTTAATATTAATTATTAATATCAATGTTAATATTTTTAATTGTTCTCTATTATAACAATAAAGAAAACCATAACTTTCTATAAATATATTGTTCCACTGAATGGTTAATAACATTTTTCAATGCAACATGAGGGCTATTGGCAATGAGCCTCAATTTTTCAATCATGGTCAAATGATGAAAACAACACCTGAGTGAGCATCCAACTCTAAAATTTTCACACCATACCAATATAAAAGTTTTGAGCAAAGAAAAACATTAATGTACATTAGGTGGAAGTTCAAAAATACAACTTGATAAAAACAACACTGGCCACAGTTTTCCAAACATAAACAATTTGCTATCGCAGATATTTGTTGCTATTTTTACTCAAAAATTTATCAGAAAATCAAGCATATTGCCTTCAACTAATAAACAAAAGTAAATATTTTTCCCCAGTTAAATGTACAATTATATTTATCCTTTCAACTTTAATTAAATTCACATTTAAGTGGAAAATTTTATGAATTACTAAATAATTACAAAAATGAATTATAAGTCTTTTTAAAAGAAATGTAAAATGTTGCTTACCTTTTTCAAATATGTTGTATTTGGCATTCTTCCAGGAATAGGCATGCCAGCTTTCAAGAGTTTAATGAAATATTTTTGAACTCTACTAGCAACCTAGATACAAACAAGAAATTTAATTACTTATTTTACATATTTTTTTATTACACACATGTTACACATATATATTTATAAAATGATTTCTTACTGTTAAATAATTGTTTAGTATTTCACCAAATTTATCACATAAATAAGGATAGAAATGCAAGAAACGAGTTTGGGGACAATGTTAACTGTTTAAAATCATTTTTTCTACATGTAGTTGCCAAATACAAATAAAAAGGAATCCTAATTTACTTTTAAAATAACCAATTTTTTTTAAAAAACTCTTTTTAAAAAATATTTTTGATAACGGAGGAAAAATCTTAAAATTTCATTCTGTTTGCATATTTTGCCTCTTATATATTCTGCAAAAGATGCTCAAAAAATAAGTTGTCTTTTTTCACCAATATAGTCATAATAAAAAATAATAATTCCTGAATTCCCACAAGAAACAAAAGAAGAAAAGTAATGATGCATGTGCAGAGTGCTAAAGAATAGAGATAAGTAGCAGTCACACAAGTCAAAGTTTAGTTAAGTATAAATAAATATGGTTACTGTCACATAACAAGCAAATTGAAGTCTGTCATTCAATATGAGGCTAAGGCTTTGAATCAAGGGACTTTATACTTGGTTGACAAGACAGGGAAGACACTGACACAGGAAGGGACATTCCATAACACATACAACATCTGGAATTGGGGGGGGGAATGAGTCGTCTAGTGTATAAACCCGATTTAACCTTATCAAACTTCCATCTTTTCCAGAGTTAAAGACAGAACTATAAGAAAATCACTTTGAAAACAAAAAAGTGTAGCAGACTGAAAAGAATTTCCAGAAATCGATGGTTACTGATTTTTACTAAAAGTATTTCCTGAAATTGATTTTATGGAATGATAAATCTATTAATGCTGGCAGCTAGTAAGTGAAAATATAATCAAAAGATTGTTATGAGCCTGAGTTTTCCGTCTCTCATACAGCTTCTATATGAAAGAAATGACAAAATTTATTTTCAGAATATCTCTCATAAAATTACTTTTTTACCAATGAACAACTTACTCAAAATTTGAAAACTAAATTAATTTTAATGTTCAATTGTGTTATCAGGATGAACAAAAACTTTCAAGTATAAACCAGTCAATCAACAGTTTACAAGTTTTGTGAATAATAAGTACTTCACAAATGATAAAATAAATGTAAAGTTTAACTTTCAACTAAACAATACACATCAAACTCTTCCTTTCTATGAATGATTCAAACACACTTGTGCTGTATGAAGTTGTTTCACTGTTGCTTTTTTATAGTTATATTTTGGAAGGTATCCGTTATAAAAAAAATTCCTACTCTAGCAAAATACTTCATAACACAATTTTTCATTTTTCTCAATACCTGAATAGGAGTTCGATTTTCAAGACAATTAGCAATTTTCTCCCATCTCCGACTTTCAATTTCTTCTGGAGGAAATTTAATCAGAAGTTCTTCCAGATGCTTCTGCTCTTCAGCTGTCCAGTAGTGATTGATTTTTGGAGGCTTTTGATCATGTTGATTACCCGATTTATCCTTACACTCTGAAATACATTTGAAGCACAAAAGATTAAACAAGAATAAATGTTTTATTATCATTTAGATGTTCAAATGATTAAAAATGAGAAATAAAAAATACAACTAAATGTAAAATAGACTCTTAGTAAATATACATGTTCTTTGGTGATGCAATTTAAGAAATATGATACCTTGTTAAATTCTTTCATACTAAGAGAATAATAACTTTTAGACCTCTAAATCTTTTTTGAAGCATAGAAAGCACATATTGATTTATTAAATTACAGTCTTTCTTAGTCCCATAGTGAAAATTCATTACCATGAATTGTCAAGCATATAAATAGGCATATTATATGCAACTTGTAATCCTCCGACATATTTAGCTGTTATTTGCAGATCTCTCATAGTTCCTCCTTTGGGTGGAAATGATCAATTATATGCAATCAGCCAATAGTTGAACCAGAGATAAATCTCTGCATTATCCTTTTTCCCCATAGTTTCCTTCATCTTTGTGGAAACATTCAAGCAATTTTGCTGTTTCTTGTTAATTGTTATTGCAATTTAAATATTATGGAAAATTAAATAATTATGCTCATATTTATTACCCAATTACAATGAGAGGGTATGGAAACTTCATAATTCAGTGCTGTGGGTATAGACATGTACATAATATTTAAGGTTCAAATAATTTTAAGAAACGTAAAAAAAATATCGCATACTAAAACGAATTGACTCCAAGATAAAAGTTATCTATAAATAAATTATTATATGTTCTTAAATTGTTTCATCCACAAATACAAATTCTGGTAGAGATTTACTGTACGGTCACCCTTGGCGACTTTTTCAAAATTTCGCCAAAAGTCGCCATTTTGGTACGAACGAGATTTAAAGAAAACAGCGTAGTGAAAACGCTGCTTGAGAAAAAAAATGGCGGCCAAATCGCTGAAATCGGTAATAACGAACAATAAACATACCTCTCTCCCATCTGCCGCTCCACACTACCTTCCACCGCTTCAAAATCTCGCCAAAATGGTGATTTCTTCTACGAACGAGATTTAAAGAAAACAGTGTAGTGAAAATGTTGCCTGCGTAAAAAAAATGGCGGACAAATCACTGAAAACGATAATCACACAGTCTTAGAAGAACATTTACTCTTTCATATTAAAATCACTGACTCACCCACAAATAAACCTGAACTAAAATCTCATTCGATGTCATTCGACTCACAATTAAAAAAAAACCTTTCTCACACTCCTTTTGACGTCATGCATTTGTCCTTTTACCTTAGATTTACACCTCCACTTATATCGTGCCTTTCAACCAATTTCATATCCTTACCACATTTACAACACTCATATCTATCCGCAATGAAACCGCTTTCATACAAAATTCAAACGTTCCTTCCCTTTTCTAATCCATACAAATACCTTAAATTAACATTCTCATCATACCACATAACATAATTCTCACAAAACATTCTCGCACTTACCTCAGACATTCCCCATGCAACAGACATCACAAAAATTTCACGAAAAAAACGCGGTAGATGAAGACTAAAAAAACACAAGTACAACGTGGTCGAACGAAAATTTAAATAATGGCGGCTACATTCTGTTGTCCAATAGGGTTACTGTAATTACTTGTCGGGTCGGATGTGGGTTGCCATATAAAAAGATTTATCGCCAATTTAAAAAAATTGCGCCAAGGGTGACCGTACAGTAAATCTGTTCCCAAATTCTAAACAAAGATTAAGTATGCGATTAATTTTGAAGAAGTTTGTTGATTATAAGGTTTCATATATGCAAAGTTTTTTTTTCTATTTATTATAACTTTTTTTTTATTTCTATAAAATACATAAGAAAATATGCTAAATATATAGCCGATTCTGAATTGGGAAAAACAATTAGATATTGCTTTCTAATTTAGCTTCCAACATTCTGGGATTGAAAAACTTATTAATATTAAACTTTTTTCTTCATACAACTGTAAAAATGTAACTAATGATAATAATACACAAATTTGGTTTGTTATAGAGCAGATGAAATTATAACTTTTTCAAAAAACATCGAATCACTATGTAGAAAAACATGACTTGGAATAAAAACTTAAGTATGTTATGATAGTGAAAATAATTTTTTCTCTTCAGGAATTCATTAATCATTTATATAAACATTTGAATCCTGCATACTATCCATTCTTTTTTTTACCATACATACATATGCATATCAAAGTATTCACAAGATTAATATACCCAAATTAAATCAGAATTATATTCTTAGAAAAAAATTTTTAATTAAATTCTATTCCAGTATTATTTAACAAAATGCTTAAGTTTCTGCTTTTGCTAATTGCTGCTATCCCTTACTTATATCAACTGCCACAAAAATGGAATAATAAACCTTATTATAAACTTATACTTAGAAGTGTATTATTAATTTAGCTCATTTGTATAAAGAATATACGAAATGAGCCAAACTACTATGAAACAAAATAATAAACTCATACTAACTTTTAAAAAGATCCTTGGTTGCTCTCGATGACAGTCGAGTAAGCTGCCTTCTACTTAAAGATGTGTCACCATTTAATGCATATTTGCTCCAATCTATTGCTGGTACTGGATAAATTTTTTGACGGGCTGGAAATTTAATTTTTTCTCCTTTCTGGAGACGTTCAACAAATGCAATGGGATCAGATAATGCTTCGTTTTTTACTTCATGCAATCGATCCAAATCTTTAATGGCTTTTGATCTTTGAGCTTCGAGAACAGCAATAGTCTAGATATAGAGTTCAAAATATCTATTAATTAATATTTTATTATAATGTTATCTTGTACTTAATTACCCAAATAAATTATTTTTCAATAAAATATTTCTTCTAAATATTTTATAAAATATTTATCCAAACCAATGATACTCAAATTTAAAAATCTGCTACTACCTGAAAGATCACTTAAAGTATGAAGGGGAAAAAAATCTAAAAATTAGTTCGTTATTTCATAGATTTAATACTTAAATAAAAATTATCAAAGTGGCAGACAGAATTAGAATATATTTTAAGAAGTTTTTTCAACCACTATCAAGTGATAAGACAAGACCTGATCTGGGACCCCCTCTCCTAACTACCACACCAAACCAATGGGAGGACATTAAGCCTCAATAGATTAAACATGCAACATCCAACCAGGACACGTACTGTTAGGTAGGGCAGAAAATATAATTATTTTGTTATAAAGCTTTAAAAAATATTTCATCTACCAAAAATCTACCTTTACATAAATTTAACACTAATATTTGTTTAAAAGGAAATAGAAAAACAGAAAAAATACACACATCTAAAAATAACACTGAAATAAATCCATAAAAAGGACAATCATTCAATTCATAACTTATGCTAACTTACAAACTTTTTTAAAAATTTTAATTCAGATAAATTTATTATTAAAATAAATAATTTTGAAAGAAAATAGCTCTGTAGTAGGGTTTGCAATCCTGTGTTATATTTTCGAGCCTGGGATTTCGGGATTACATTATCCAAATCGCAGGATTAAGATTGGACTATTAATGGAAAATACTTACACATTAGGATAGTTAAAATTACATAATAAAACTGAAAATAGAATTAAAAATTGGTTTAATATTAATTTCATTGTGTGAAACAAATAAAAAACTTAATTCATCATAAAAACAAATAAAAATTGTCCATATTGAAATTTTAAAAAAAAACATTTCTTCATTTCTTGTGTTTTTGTAAATAAGCTTTTAAAAAACACAGCTCATCCAGTGTTTCATCATTCAAATGGCTTTTTGTTTTTGTTACAAATTGTCCTGCTGAAGAAAATGCTCGTTCGGATTCTATACTTGTAGGCGTGATCATCATTAAATAGGAGTAAGTTCTTTTCAGGTAGTCACCCTGTCTCCCACCATTTTCAAAAAAGAGCCATTTCTTTTTGTTAAATTTGACATGATAGTGTCTCAAATCTAATAGATTGCATTAGTGCATATACCTCTTTGTCATCTAGTTTTTCCTGCTACACTTAATGGTTTTTGTGTATAAATTGATCCAGTTATTAAATCGGAGTATGAATCAATTTCAAGTGTTACCTTATTTGAAATAGAAGATCCAGCTGCATGAGCTGTCAGTAATGCAATGGAATTTGAAGTGTCTCAAGTCTTTCAAGCAGGTCCACTATTAATAAACAGCATTTAATTAAAGAAGGAACTGTGACAAAATCTATCCTTGAGATGTGCTTATATTATTGTGTGAACTACTAAGATTTGTGCGATGTTCTCCCAAAAGAGAAATGAGTGCTGCATATATTTTTTACTTATAGCAAAATTGCACAAAAAAGATCTATGTACATATTTCATTAACAAAATATAAATTTTCTCTTAGAAAATCTTCATGGGAAAAACTTTAAAATATAATTCAGACAAAAACACGAAAGGGGAAATTTCTATTTACACAATTATTGAATATATTGCATGAACCCTTACATTTTTAAATCAGAGAAATATAAACTCTTTGAGTAAAGTATGTTTCTCAAAAAATAAAACTTTTAGTACTACTATCATTTTCTTTTTTAAAAACTAATGCCATTATTAATTAGAACTTTAGAATGTGCAGATGTCCTTAGACCCTCTAGTGATCAAATTACTGAATACATTATTAAAGAGGGGGAAATGTTCAGACTATATACCATATTCAAGTGAAACTTTTATAGAAATAAGTATTAATAGAAAAATACTCGCTTTTAAAAGTTCTTTATAATCACTGTTGTTCTTCAATGCTGGATGATCAGAATCAAAATTAAATTCACCGCAAGAATTATAGTCCATCTCTTGGGTGTTTTCACATGAATCAGTTTTTATGTCAGTTTCTACTTCAGCTTTTATTTCAGTTTCTACTTCAGCTTTTATTTCAGTTTCTACTTCAGCTTTTATTTCAGTTTCTACTTCAGCTTTTATTTCAGTTTCTAGTTCAGATTTTATTTTAGTATCTATTTCAGTTTTTATTTCAGTTTCATTCAAAATATTATTGTAATCTAATATCGTTTCTTCATTCAAAACATTGAAGGATCCACACGCAATATCATCAAAGGATTCAAAATAATCAGGTGGCTCAAGTTTTATATTTAATCCGTCCATGACGAAATTATATTACAAATTTCTCAGAAATATGCAAATATATATATATATAAATAATTAAAAATGAGATTCAAAGATCCAACCAATTCCTTCAATGCCGGCGTTGAGCAACAATTTCTTAGATCAGTTCAGTTCAGTTCAGGTTTTATGGGATATGGAGCAACAATGGCTATTATCCCCTAAACAACTACAGAAGTATTTACAATTTAGTAGATATCAAAATATTTCATCTTCTGAACAAAAAATCAAAATGTTGATCTATTTGACACAGCTTTCTCCATTAACTCTTTGAAGGTGATATTGCTGTGAGGATCAATTTTGAGAAAAAGCTTTAGATGATTTCGAGTATGAGTATATCTACTGCAACTTAACAAGATATGGTCCAAGTCATTTAAGCAATTACAAGAGCTACAATTTGCATTGTCTGATAAATTGAATTTTTGTAGAAGTCCTGGAGTAATAATCATTTTACTAAATATTCGAGTACACAAAATTTCTTCTCTTCTATTTTTAGTCCAATTAGATATGGTGCCAATGTTTGGAATATTGCCCAAATTTTCAAAATATTTGCTAGAATAGAAATTTTCCTTTGCTTTTTTAAGTCTTTCTTGATATATTTTTTTATTTTGCGTAAACATTCGTACGTATTCTTGATAGAAGTCATTAAAGAAAGGGCGACTCTTCTGTAAGAGGGGAAAGGAAAGCAACAAGAATTGGCATTTCGCAGGGTTATAGAGCCAAGCTATTATCTCTTCAATTTATGCACCTCTTTCGAATACAGTGCCAAGCGTTTCATTTTCTCTGTGGATTTGAACTTAGAAGCACCACAAACTCAGATTCTTGTAGAAAGGTTATTGAACAAAAAACATGTCCGTCTTTCACGAAATTATAAATTCTCATACAAGCTACAAGTTTATTTTTAATAAAATTTAATTCTCTCTTTATTATTTTTACTTTTTTAAAAAAAAATTAAACAATGTAATTCCAAAGGTTGTACGATTAAAAGAGAGAGAGAACAAAAAGCACTCAAATTCTTCAATTGCCAAACTTTAAATGCATTACAAAAGTTAATTTTTTTTAATCAAGTCGCGCAAAAAAATTATCTGTGATTGTACCGGAAAGAATTTAGAAATAATACGACTGCTCATGAATTTGTCGGGGGAATCCAATTTCTGATTATTATAAATTCCTTGATGTTTCTTTTTTATGTTACCACTATAAATCCATATTAAATCTAAATTCCATAGTCCTGATAATAAAGTAAATCCTGTAAGCAGGAATAGGAATTCTGAATGAAAGCAGTTTCTTGACGGATTATAAAAAACGTTACAAATAAATTTTTCAAATAAAACAAGAATTATTTTCATCGATCTCTTTAAAATTTAACCAATAAGTCAAAAAAATAAGTAAGATAGCGTTCAAAAAAAGTAATTTTTTTTCTTGGTAAATCTTGTATCCTGCAAAGTACGATATTTAATTAAATTTTAATATATATATTACTAATGAATATTTATTGATATAGTTTGGTTGAATTGTCGAATCAGCCACTTATCCCGCAAATACTTGTTTTATAAACAATTCCATTCATTAATTTATTCATTCATTTTGCTCACATAATAGACAGAAGTAAAATAAAGAATGGATTGTTATCCATTATTTTCATTCAAGAATCAAGTTTTATTCATATTTTGATTTAATACGAAAAAAAATAATAACGAAAATTTTATATTTTATAAATAATTATAAGAATTTCAAATAATAAAAAAGCAGGCTTTTATAAAATTAACAGTCCCTGAAAGCAGTGTTGGATTAAACGACATGGAGACCCCAAGGCAGTCGAATTCTCGGGGCCCTGTAGCCTAATAATTTATTACCCAACATTTTAGGAATATATTTCATCGCACAAATAAAATAACAAATTTTCAGCAAACTAAAATATATAACTAAACAATAACTATTTATTGTTAGAAATAAAAAAAACTAACTCTTGCATTAAAAAAGAGCTAAATATTTGATTTTCTCAATTTTGGGGGGCCCATTGGCAATCGCCTATTCCACCTAACGAGTAATCCGGCACTGCCTGAAAGTTATTCATTCTAGTACTTGAATTTTATTCCTTTTAAAACAAAAATTAGAACAGTCCACCAAAGTATAATTACTTTATTTATTCGAATCTAAGCTGCACCTCAAATTCTCAACAAGATTTTGTGAAAAATGAAAAAGTAGTGTAAAATGGTTTATCGATATCCAATTTTACGAAATTGCAATAAAATTAAAATGAGAACTGATAAAAAGTAAATAGGTAATTATTTTATCTGTATTTTAGACTTTTAAATACACACATGAATCTGTAATTGCTCTAAATATCCCATCGAACAATTTTTCTCTTCGATTCTAAGACGCACCCAATTTTCAGTAGTATTAACACTGGAAAAAAGCGTGAATTCGATTTTAGTAAATACGGTATATAAGCTATACACTTGCTTAATGTCTTTTGACTCAACTCAAATTAATTGCTAACTATTTGGTAAATAAATAATCAAAACGACGTTCTCAAAAGTACATCACTCGGCTAAATGTTTTAATAGGGCTGTGCATTGGTATTTTTTTATCTTTGCAGACCTAGAACATTCTTCAGGAGCTGGTATCACTTTTCAGCGCCAGTTTCCTCCCCAGAGGAAGGCACCTGAGCTCTGTCGATGCGAATCTGCACCAGGATTTAATTTTGCCAAGAGTATCCAAGCCAAACAGACAGTCTAGGGAGCTTTTATATATAATCATACGACATCACCACTGCCGATTTTCTGCATCATGAAAATCTACCTACTTTGGCCGGGGTCGAACCCGCAATCTTAGGTACAGAAGGCCAATGACAAATCAACCACGCCACCTAACCGGCACTTTGCTAAATGTAATTATTATTCAAATTTATAAATGCATATTCTTTATTATTTTGGTCAACGTCTCACTTTTTAACAAATCAATTATTTTATATTAGTTTGCACAAGACAAAATTTACGGACTCTGGAATACTATAAATTGTTCCTAATTTTCATTAAATTAAAAAAAAAAGCTAGAAAAAATTTACAAATTTAAGTAGCAAGAACTGTAGACACTCTCGTATGTGTGAGTGATTTTCTTTTCTAAGGAACTACAGTGAGAGAAATTCGTTTGACGCGAAAACGCTTAAAACGAAATATCAGTTAACAGGAAATAATACAACGGTCCCGCCAAACTACTTAGTATTTTCATGCCTTTTTTCACTTAAAACGAAACGAAAATCGCTTAACACGAAAAGATTTCTTTTCTGAGAATGAACAAAGTACCGAAAATAGCAGACATGCCGGCGAGATTCAAGAGAGATGTGAAGTGAAGGAAAGGTGGTGTGGTATGTTCAGCAGAAAGGAGGCTATCTTGGCTTTGAAATACCTTTGAAATAGCTTGTGACACGCGAGCCAATTTTATTTATTTAATATCCAAATACTTGCGAAAACGTTTTTTTTTTTTTTTTAAAAAATGGAGATAGGGGTATTTTTGTTGTTGTTGTTTTTAGATTTGTATAGTACATTTTATGAAAAATATGCTAAAATTAAGAAGAGGAAAAGAAATTATTATTACTAAAATGGGAAAAAATGAGTAAAAATAGACAAAAAGTAACATAAACGCTGCCCATTCTGTACCAAAAGTTTATGAACATATTTTCAATTTTTCAACTCTGATGTGTTGCTATGTTCTTCATTTTTTAAATGACCTTCGGGATAAAAGATATTTTAATTTTTACAAAAACTAGAGGGCTTGTTCTTAGTTGTTTTATGAAATTGCTTAAAAAAACAGTGATTATATTCACATAAGGAACTGTAAATTTTGTAATAAAACGGTAATTAATAAATCTGAAGGTTCAAACACTTCTACTATTATACAGAGCTTGCAGAAAAAATATCAGCTAATTATTTTCAAAACTTTTTTAGCAATCGCTGGCCCCGTTTGAGCATTTTCAAAAAAATCTCGTTTCGAGTAAAACCGTTTTGAAAAATGATATCTTGCTTATACAAGGGGTGATCAAATGAAAAGGTACGAAACGACATAAAAATGAAACAGTTAAATATTTGCATATTCCGCCAAGGGAGAATGTAGCGAGACATCTCGGGATGCCATTGGAGACTCTGACTGGGATCGGATCATGCGCGGGTGCCCGCATGCGCAGGAGAGAGCAAAGGCTCTTATAAAAAGCGGCGTCCAAATGATGCGAGCACAGAATTACTCGAGCACAGAAAAAGCATTAACTCCGATGTGTACTGTGAGACACTCCGACGCCTACGCAGGTCCATCAAGAACAAAAGACCGGGGCTGCTCACGGAGGGTGTGGTTCTGCTCCATGATAACGCGCGTCCACACGTCTCCAGAGTCACACAAATGGAACTGGACAAGTTCCAATGGGAGACGTTGGACCATCCGTCCTACAGTCCGGACATGTCACCCTGCGATTTCCATGTGTTTGGTCCACTGAAGAAACACCTGAAAGGAAAGCGCTTCAACTCGGATGACGTACTCAAGGACACTGTGAAGGACTGGGTCTCGTCACAGCCACAGGAATTCTGGGAACAAGGAATCCTGCGGCTTGTTCATCAGTGGGATCGTTGTGCTCAGGCCTATGGTGTATATTTTGAATAAAGTCTATATTTGTACCCACCGTGTCGTTTCGTACCTTTTCATTTGATCACCCTTTGTAGTAATGGCATCTGTTTTTCCTAAAACACTTGTAAGTTTTGTTCTAGTGAACCGAAAACAATAGACTTGATATTTTTATAAAGCTAATAAGATGGTCTATAAAATAAAATCATAAAAATGTTTTTCAATTTTTGTCAATATTTCCAATTTTAGGGTAGTCGAATCGAATAGTCCTGAATCGTTGTTAATAATTTAAAAACCATAAGCTTCATAAGAGCTTATGAGATCTATGTGTGTCCAACTAAATGTCCAAGTCCAATTTTAAAAATAAATGTAAATTTGCGAACTTAAAAAACTTATATTACCAAAGTAATATGAAAAAGCGATATTATACGTTTTAGAATAATTTAATGCTAAGTATTTAAAGGGTAATGTGAAGGAGTGATGTTGGTAAAATTAAAATTTCTGATATAATTTTTAAAGTTCTAGATGTTTTTTTTTCTTTCTGTAAGTTACAATTTTTGTATGTGGTTCTTAAGAAATTTTTTAAAAAATTGTGCCTGATTTTTTCAATGAATTAATTATATTAGCATTAACTTTTCCGTTTTGTTGAAAATAATTAATTAATAAATAATGTAGTTTGAAAATAATTAATTAATAAATAATGTAGTTTGAAAATATATTTATGAAAAATATCTAAAAGTGGTCTTTTAGAAGTTTTGTTTATAGCATAACACTCTGAGTTTAAATAAAAGAAATAAGTTTCCATAGTAATTTATTATAATTAATGTCTGATTGAAAAATCACAAAAAAACATTAATATATTCTAAAAAAAAATAGAGATAAGAGCTTTTAAACATTTCGTTTACTTTATATTAAAAATTTCAGTTAACTGGAAGATTTACTTTCACATGGAAAAATTATCTTTTAAATTTTAGGAATAAATAATTTAACGATGCTTTTGGATTTGAAAGCAGAATATTTTCGAAAATATAAAAAAGAATATATGTGTATTTAAATTTATTAACTACTTTTTTTATAAATGTGTTTTTGTTAAAAATTATTCTGTTTTTTTTTACAAATGTAACTTGACAAAACGTTTTATCATCCCTCTCTGTATAAAAAATGGCAGGGCACAGTTATAAATATAAACATATTTTAAAGATTTCTTTTAAATCCTTGATTTCGGATATCATGTAAATTTCTTAGCCCCCCCCCCCTCTTTTTTCTCCGTTATTCAATGTTATTTCTACCAATATTCTGATTTTATAATTTTAATTTTATAAGGGGGGAACGGATATATTGGTGGAGAAAATATATCAAAATGTAATCCTGTGAGGACGTTTCTTTTTAATTTGGTTTTAATTGCTTCTTTTTTCCAAATTAGAGTAATTCTTTCCCCAACAACTTTGATTTATTGTACCCAAAGCGTACAAATACAGGAGAGAGAGAGAGAATTCTTTGAATTTTTTTAAAGAGTAAATGTTCTATCAGGATGATGCATGTCATTTGGTCTAATTTAATTAGAATATTACGCAATATTTTCATTTCTTAGAAAGTCCACGATCATTCTGAAATATAAAACTGAAGGCAATAATGCATGACATACGTTTTCCAAAGGAAACTTTTCAAAGAATATAACTATATCAATATGAACAAAAGAAAACTAAAAACTAAGCCCACTCTGTCAGCAAAGAACACGTCGGACTATTGCTAAACTGTAAAAATTAAAACTAATTGAAAAACAGTGTTAAATCATGTCCGATTCAATTCCTATATATATATATATAATGACAAGGCCAATACAAAGATAAGATAACGTGACCTACAATGACATTCTTTCCCGTGGAAAAGAGCATTAGATAAATGACTACGAATTCAGGAAAAATGATGCTAGTTTTTCTGAATGGCAACAGATAGTAGGAGTCTGTATTTGGGTAATCATATTTACCTATTTATTAATGACTGGCAACATAACTACAATAAAAAAAATGATCAAGTGCAAAAGTTTCGTTGAAAATACTCGGGAAAATTTTTAATGTATTTCTGAAACCGATATCTACACAAAAAAATAATTAATTTAATTTTTTAAACAAAATATTAGATTGTTTTTATTTTTTTGACTTGTGAGCCTTCCCAAAAGTCAATAAAAACCTAAATTTTGATTTTGAATAGCCCAAAACCCAAAATTTTTAAGTTTACTTTCAACCAAAAAAAATAATGAATAAATAAATGGAAAAAAAAATTAAATAAAATTCAAAGCTTTCTAAGGATATTTCTATAATGTAAGGATAATTCTGTTATGTTTGTGAAATTCACCAAAACATAATATGCTTAGAAAACCAAAATATTTCGGTTAACTTTGGAAAAATATGAATTAAAATTGAAAAATAAACGTCGAATGTTTTTAAATACATGAAGGAAATAGTTAAGATTCTGAAAATAATAGAGTATAGAATTTTAATAAATTGATACAATTAGAACTGTTCGACCTTTAAATAACTTTTATTAGTCTCGAATCTTATTAATCTTTGAAATAAAAATTAAATATTTTTTTCAAAAATATATGGATTGAAAGCAATTGTTATCCATCAATAAGAATAAGAGAAAAGTTGTATTTCTGCTAATTTATATTTAACGTTCATATGGGACATGTGTGTGAGAGAGATACATTGATGAGTGATTTTATTTTTTATGGTTTTAATTTATAGAAATTTCAATCTATGATTTTGTATCTGTTTCATAAGACGACCCTGGATTTTGTGGTCTTTTTTTGCGATTGCATTATTACCCTAATACTATTTGTGAAAATATGCAGTAAATACAAAATATATTCTTATAAAAAGCTTACACCCCTCCCCAAAATTACAGAATAATTATTAGAAACTATGTTAATTACTCTATTTGAAAATAATTAGTTCGTAATGCTGAAGCAATATTTAAAGAGTGAACATACAATTTTATAAAGCAAAAAGAAAGCGTTCCCTCCCCCCCTTTAGTACGATACATCTGCTTCTAAGTTCTCTAAAATGTATGATAATTTGAAAAAAAGTCGAATTTCCCGGTTTTGGAAATTTGATTTTTTTCTTTCGTTTGAAAAACGCATTGTGAACCATATCACAGAAATACAAAATAATAGAAACCAGAAAATATACGAAGGTGAAACAGGAAAATTCTCTGCAGCAGTCATTGCTGCGAGTACTTTTGCACAGCCATATCTGCTACTGCCAGATAATTGAGGTATATCTTACAAAAATGATTCTTAACCTCATTTCCATAAATCCAATGATACCAAGCCACCCGAGGAACTCAAGACTATTTCCATTTTATTTACTGCGCTGTATTTATCTCGAGTTTACGCTACTTTTCATGGAAATCTATATTCACTTTTTTCATGTAACTGTATATTATTCGGAAGGCATATTTAAATACAATTAAATTAAAATTACAAAATCAAACCAATGTAGAACATCAACAAGGAACGTTCTCCTTTCAGCAGGCCGTGGTAAAACTACCAAACGTTGACCTGTCCGTGGCGATAAAAAGATTGGGAGTACTGTCTAACAATATATAAATATAATTCCAAAAGCTGCATAGGCAATTGAGTAACGAAACTTTTTACATCGGTACATCGAAAGGTTGGAAATCTAAAATAAAAAAGAAAAAGTTGAAAAAAAATGTAATAAAAATATTAGAATCTTTCTAGCAGTACTTTTAACGTTCCGTTTTAACAAAACTAATCATACAACACACATTCCATAAACAGATGGACCGATTTGGCTCAGTAAATAAGTCAAACGATAAATTGGTGATCTTCAGAAAGAAATTCAAAACTGAAACGTGATCATCTTTTTGTTGCCATTCTCATACAGTATTATATTTTACCTATTTGGTCTATTTTCCTGTAAAATTTCATTGAAAAGTCCTTTACATACCGGGGGAAAAGTGTACTGGGCTTTTAATAATCCTTTTTGAAATACAAAGGATGTCTATGGAAAATATATGATGTA
>BMAO01025423.1:0-30214 GCA_019973975.1 Trichonephila clavata
ATGGATGTGGGTGTATGTCTGTACTGTACTAGGTCTGCAATGGTAAATACCAATTCGCAGCGCCATTGGAAATATATATATATATATATATATACACAAGGATGATCAGAAAAAAAGTTACAAGCTGCAGCATTTGAAAACTACATATTGTGGAGAAATTTTGTTTCCTCAGAGTGGAGACAAATGAAGTTATACTTGTCATTCAGCTGGTTTCTGGTAGGTAGTGAAAGTTCTCAGATGGTTCAGAACGATTGAAATGGCAAGATCCTTAGGGAATTAGTCTCGTTTGGAACTGCGAGCCATGATTCGATTTTTATGGGTGAAGAATGAGTCCGCATCTGGCATTCACAGTCAAATCGTGGAAGTTTATGGTGAAGAAGCAATGAGCAGACAACATGTAGCGAAATGTCACTCTTTTCAATCAGGCAGACAGGATGTGGAAAACCGCAATATGGCAGGGTGTGGCCGGCCAATTCTTTAACGGCAGAAATCAGCATGGCATGAATTGAAAGAATGGTGCAAAAAGATCGACGGGTAACTCTAAGTGAAATCTCGTCAGAGCTGGGTCTGAGCTACGGTAACATGCAGCATATCGTTTCTGATGTGCTGCGATATTCCAAGACAGTGTTGTGAGAACATCCGCTGAGACCTGGCTCAATGAACAGGGACCTGATTTCTACCAAGACGGGCAAAACAAGTTGGTTCTGTGTTCTGATAAATGCCTAAGTAGACTTGGTGATTATGTCGAAATGTGATAGACACGTATGCCTCTTAATTCTCTTGTTAATAAATATTTCTTTATTCGACTTGTAAACTTTTTTTTCTAATCACCTCTCGTATGTATACTATTATCATTCCGCTCCTCTAGGTATTGTGAGATCTTGTATGACTATGCATCGTTTATAAGTCCCAGTATTAAGCTTTCGACTGTGTTCAGAAATATTTTATATCCCTGACGTCTTGATTTAAAAAGAAAAAGACTTGAATTCCTTGAACAGAAGCATATTTATCTTTTACGCTTCCGTAAAGCTTCCTCAATTCAACTAAAGAAACAACATTGCTAAATATAAAGTCTGTGGGTCTAATAGTTCCGGAGATATTAATCTCGGAGATTTCGTGTCGCGAAAAGCAAAACAAATTTATAAATTCTAAAATTTGCTTTTAAAAATTTTATTTTGAAGAATAAAAATTATTTATATTCACTCTTGTTATAAATTATATTTGTTAATTACTTAAGTTTCATGAAACATTTCGTCATCTCCAATGCATTTGTGGCTTTGAACTGTTATTTTTTTTTAATTATTTCGTACACTTATTTTTTGATTATGAAGTTGAATATATGAATAAACCACCCTTAAATAATAACGCTGCAAACTGCACATAATTCTTTGTAAATATTAAACTAAAATCACTTTTTCTGAGAGAATTGTAAAAAAGATCTGAACGAAATTATCCGTCAGACCAACCAATCTCGTAGCGTCTGTTGAATATCTATTCAAATACAACGGAAATAAATTAGCATTTAGACAGTGTCGAATAGTTTTCATTTCGTTTTAAAAAATGCAGTAATTCGGCAAGAGAAAACAAGCTAAAAATAATGAAAAGTCCTATTTATATATAAGTTTATCACTTAAATTTTATATACATTCAAAATAAAATATTTGTGGAAGACATCTTTAAAGCAAAGTATTGATATCGGAATGTCTTGGGAATAGAAATGAAATTAAAATATTTAAACAAAAGAGCTCAAAGATTTGATCTTTCCTCTTTCATTCGGGTGACTTCATGAATTACTTTCAGAACGTTTGCAGACAGAAAACTAGAAGATTTAATTTCAGATATATCTTTAGTTTTAAAGATACATTCGGTCAGATACCTTTTACATTTATTCTACAAAATAAATTTACCTTTGGTTCTAAACAAATTCTCTACTTTTTAGCTTATTATTTTTAAAACAAAAGACAATGAAAATACAAACAAATACAGTTGACTCTCGATAATTCGAAGTTGAAGGGACCAATGAAAACTTCGAATTATCAAGAAAGTAAAAAAAAAAAACCTCCCGAATTTTTTTTCTAAAACATTTAAATTTTAAACTATGTAATAAAACAACAATTGCACATATATATAAAATTACTTTAAAATATTTTTAAAAAGTACATATCATACAGTATAAATATTATACAGAAGTTAAAAGTCATGTATTAAAAGAATACAGTTATATAATAATTTTCGAACAGGACTCTTTCACGCCCCGCCAAATATCTTCCAATCACTGGAAATAAAATTGTTTCATACCCGGTTCCCTCAGATAGTGTCCCCAGCACTATTGGTTCTTCAAGGCTGGATCCAGTCCACCCCGTGCCCTATTAAGTTTCTCATTCTATTAATCACACACATGAGCCATAAATCGTTATGTCAGTCCGACGCAAAAAACACAATCTTCGTCTGAGTAACCGGGAAACAGAAAGAAGGGATAACTGACAGATGGTCATCAAAGTGGCTACGTTACAGGGAAGAATACAGAGACAATACAACAGAAAACATGTGAGTTTAATCTCTTTGCTACAGGACTCTAGATAGTAAGTGTTCGTATTGTCGAGAGTTTTGTAAGATAACTTCGAATTATTGCGTGTTGTAGTCTGGCCCCAGCCACAGATTTTACTTCGAAATATTGAGAGTACCAAAACGTATTGTTTTAGTTCGAAATACAAGAGTTTTTCTAGGGGATGAGTATATTCTTCGAATTAGTGAAAAGTTCGCATTATCGAAAGTTTGAGTTAACGAGAGTCAACTGTATGTGAAATAAAACTAAAGAACTTCTCAAATCGATTCTAGGATGCAAAGTCTTCGAAACATAGTAGATTTTATAAACAGCTCGGTCTAGATGTCACATGCATATTATTCCCTTATATTTCTCATTATCAGAGCTATGTTACATGGCTAGAACAATTTTTTTAAACATTTAAAATTCTTGAAACACTGATTAAATTAAAAGTGTAAAAATAATATGTATTTGAAATGTTGAAATTACTATACTGGTATTTTTTATATACTGGGTTAATCATAACTCCCTCCAGGATTACGAAGCGCTATATTAGAAAAGCTAGGACAAATACAGCGAAAAAAATACATGAAATAATAGAGAAAGAATATATTTAAGTTTTATTTACAGTACCTTTCAGGTGCTCTGTGTGTAAAACCTTGGTTATACATGGCACTCATCAATCCGATAGTCCATTTCCTGCCACACTCAATATGGTACTATCAAAGATATAGACACACGTGTTATTCGAAAACTTGGAATTTTATATAAGATAGCTGGTACACACACACACCCGTTCTTCGCACGGGTGAACAGAAAAAATTAAACTATACAGATTGAAGGATAAAGAAGTTTTTAATGAGTTAATTTTACGGGAATTGCAAATTAAACAAAAAAAAGCTTTCTGCATGTCTCAGCTAAACAGAAAAACCCCATTTGTAAAATTTTAAGTCCGAATGTCTAATAGCTGACAAAAATGATTTTTTTCTTATTTATAACGCCCCGTAACACCCTTGTAGGTCGATTATTGAAAATACCTTCCTAAGCTTATATCTGCTCAGCTAAAGTTGCTGTTGTTGTTGCTAATATCACCTGTCTGACGTAGTCAGACCGAGGCCCATGAAATTCATCATGGCATCAGACTATATTGTACGCCTGTCGTTAGCCGTAGCTTTGAGCACTATGTAGTTGGCAGTACGATTTGGCTCGGTTCCACTCCAATTTTGAGAGAGAACACCCTGGGAGTGGTCAGGGGCCTCCCACCTCTCTTCCCCTTACACCAACATCACGAGAGGACTTGCGGCTCGACGTCTATTTAGAATACCCCCATGCCGCAAAGGCACTACACATTTATAAACATTCATGTCTTCTCCGGTATTCGAACCCAGGCCCTACGGAACAGCATTCAGCGTCGCTAACCACTATTCCGAATGGGGTCAGCTAAAGTGACACATTGTTACAAATTTTGTGTAATAAAAGCTTAAAATAGTGTAAATAATTTATATCTGTGTAATACGTTAATATTACTTTCTGTTGTATTTATTTTATGTTTAAATTGTAATATTCGCAAGCAGCACCATTCTTACATTATAATGACGATTCAATGGAAACATAGCGAAATCTTGGTAATAGAGCCTAGTTGGCATCATTTTGGGCGATCAAGTTGGCAACTTGGCGATTAATTGAACGGTGCAGAAGTTGTTTTGCTGTCACGCCACTTGGTTGGGAGCTGCAACAAAGAGAATAGCACAAAAACCTTCTTCACAAAAAATACATATACATGCTAATTTTCATAGTGGCAGGTTAAACGGAGTTGGGGTGAAGCGATTTCATATATACAAACATCCTTTTTTATACATATAGACTAGGTTTTTGTACCTTCTTTGCCTATTGATGTAGTGGTAGTTCATGGAAGAATACGCGGGCTATCAATAAAATTGATTGCACCATGTTTGTGGAGTGAGGCAGGGGATCTGGACTATTGCATTTGTGTACATTGTGTAACCAAAGTTTCACATATAGAACTCCTGTAAATTATGTAAATAAAACTTGAATTGTTCCTGTTTTCTTTTACATTATTTTTTTGCAATATTCGTCTTGGTTATTTAACTATAGTGCTTCGAAACCCCAGAGAGAATTACGAATAACTGTACGAGAAACTTTTCGAAAGTAAATTTCGTCATTTTTCGTTTGTAGTGGGGCCCTAACATTCTTCGTTACGCCACTGCCTATGGGGTAATTTTGTTTTCGTTTCGTGGATGTGGAGAAATGTTCCTTCGAACATGCAAGACCAGGATCAACCATTTGACCAGACGTGACCTCTTCCCCATACGCGGTCTGCAGACGTTCATGGATGACGTAAACACTATTCCACGTGCTCATTCACACCTGTTAGGGACCACGCTGTCAACACAGGTCTGTTTATCATCGTCATTTGTAGTGGAATATTCTCGGACACGCCGATCTACTACTGCTGCTCTTTCTTCTTCGATGCTCTGCGCATGCGTCATTCCTCCTACACTGACGCTTCTTACGTCGTCGAACCAGCAACGGATGTGGCTTCTTGTGGCGATTGGTTTTTCACCTGGAGCGCAACCCTTTTTTTTCCAAAAAAAAGAATGACGAAACTTACTTTTGGAACATTCTTTGTATATTTTAATACAATATTCTGATTGATCGAATTCTGATTATATTCCCTTTCTAGATAACGTATTTCCCTAAAATCGTCTTTCTTGCTTCACAGAAAAATAATTTTCAATTTGATTTCATGAATATTTGAATTAAAAGGGATATTTATCGCAATCGCATTCGTTTTTATGAGTGTGTGTGCGATTTTAAACTTTTATTGTAAAATAAATCTCTACCGAAAAAAAATGGCTAAATTCTTGAATTGGGTCACTTTTTCACTCAAATGTGTATGTGTGTGTGTTCGTGCTTTTTGGAAATAAAAACACCATCAAAGCAAATGTGTGAGTAAATGGAAGGAAGAAGAAAGAGAAAATCAACAAAATGGCGCATTTGAATTCTTCTTACATCAGGAAAGGTTACGATAACAGCAGTTTTGTCTGTTGATAAAAACAAAATTATTCCTCCCACCTCCTGAAAGATTCGCCACGTCTTAAAGAAGCTTGCAGTAGATGCCAAAGTTCAAACGAATGAATGAATACAAGATTTCCCTTAGCATAATATTACTTATGCGATTGCATTTTCCCATAGGCTTGTTTTTGACATAAACATGTTTTCTGCTTCGTTTTCTTAAGATGCAATACATAGAAGAAGGCTTCGTGTGTATATTGGATAAAGAACATTTACATTCGCTTATTTTTAGATTATACTATGCTTTATATATATATATATGTTTTTGAGATTGGATGTTTGAAGTTCAGATAATTTCAGTGATTTAGAAGGATTTCAAAAATGTAAATATTTAAGGAGAAAAAAGATTTTATTCTCGAAATATTTCCAACAGTTATGTCGACATGGCCTCTCGTAAAAAGGGGAGAAAATATATTACATCGAAATGAATTGAATTTCTAAAATGTATTGAATTTATTTCAGCGCAGTTTTAAGATTTGTCTAAATTGAATATTTTTCAATTTAAACTGTTTATTTCTTTTTTACTGAAACTTATTAAAAAAACTCTTAGTATTGTGATAAACGTTAAATATAAGATCAGCCATAATCAGAACAATTATAATTTATTATTCTTTCACTTAATTTTAACAGCCCAAAGTAAGAAATATACACTTCTATTAAGTATAGGAGCAAAAGCACGGTAGAAAAGATACTTAATATTTCATTATAATTCAATTAACTTACTCTTAGAACACTTTGGTTATCACCGGTCTTAATTACCGCAATTCGTTTTCAGCTATTCGACCTCTGGCCGTTATTAATCTAATTTAACTTATTGACTAAATTGTCAATTAGAACTCTTTAATTATTCCTCAATTAATCGTCGAGTAACTCTCGACTACTTTCCGCTAACCATTAACAACTAACTCCTAACCATTAACTCCACGTACATAAAAGTTAATGCTTAAATATCATTTTTTTATTTACATAAACCGTGTCTTCTTCTTCGGGAGAAAGTTTTCAGTAGAACAACGTATAAAAGAAATAGTTATCCTCAAGAGGATTAGTAAGAGGCTCGTTACAGTATGATTCATTAAAGAGCTTGTCTTTTTTCCTATCAGTTGAAGATGAAATTCTTTAAATGAATCATTGAATTTTATGCCATGTGTTTAAGTTGAGAATTTTTGGAACTTTTTAAAGGTGAAAATAAATAGGAATGGCTTATATATGGCTATATTTTCGAATGTTTCGTAAAATTCCCATTTACTTGCTAAGTCTTAATGCATATGATCGTGGTGTACCAAGTTTTTAACTCCAAAGCATGAAACAAAGGGCGACGTTCACACGTGCCGTATGCATTACCTACCCATCATTTTCCTTACAAAAAAATTGGCACAGAAAGTCTGATTAGCACCTACAGTGTACAAGATTACAAATGAACGCGGAAAAAGTGTGTTTTAGCTTAAGAGAGATTTACTGGATTAAAATTATCGTCGTTGGCGTCAGGCGTTTTATTTTATAATAATTTGATTGGGGAATATTCCACTGTCGGACAACATTTTTGCCTTTCATAGGGACATGTTTAAGTATTACAGTAAATTCAGCTTATATACGGGTTTTGATCTTTGAAAATACACTCTCGGCTTACATACGGATTGGTTTTTTATTCGGTAATCTTATTTCATTTCTGTATAACTAATTCAAAATACATTCCTCTCTCTGTCTTAATTTAATCATTGAATAATATCGCAAAAGAATAATAAATAATATCTATATGTACTAATCGTCTATTGACCATTTTGAATTTGTGAATGTAATATGAATCCTAAAAGATTTCTACTACGCTCAAGTTTCTGTATATTTCTGAAAATATTATTTATTTATTTATTCTAAGTTTTCAGAGTTATTTAAGAAGCATTTTTAAAAATATTTTCAAATATCGGTGGGGGGATGCAGTTTTAATAACCCTTCATTGCTTTTTCTACTCTCGGATACATTTGATTGGATTCAAATGGACACACTAGTCTGGGCTGAAGTAAGAAAGTATAATTTCAACCGGATCAACATTACAATCAGGAATTTAAACTGGCTTGATAGATGGAAGTCTTAGCAACTCAGCAGTATTCATGTGTTTTACAATATTACAGATGCGATCCCAGTGTACTAGAAGATCTTCGCCACCAGAGCCAAGTGTCAGTTCACCAGGCTTCTGCTAAGACATCTTGAAATGTATAGACCTCTCTGGGAAAGATATCTATACTGATCTCCTTGTGATCGAGTTTTAAGAGTCCATGGTCTTATAAATCTTGTCTGACTTCGTCAATCGTCAGAGGAGTAGCAGCATCAGTATTATAAAATAGCAATTTCCTATATATTTTTATTTCTTCTTCCACTGCTACTTCTTCATAAGCTCAACAGTCTTTTACAGGCCAAGGCTGACTCGCTGATCCTCCTCCGCTTGACCCTATCAGCCACGATCAGCTGATACCCGTTAGTTTGAGGTCATTTTTAACATCGTCTAACTATATCATGTAGGTGGTCATCCTCTATGTCTGGTCCCTTCAATTTTCGCCAAAGCTACTTTTTGGAAGGAAAAGCATCAGCATATCTGTCCAGATACCTAAAAATTATTATAGTTTTAAAAATACTAAAAAACACGCTTTTATACTGAATCGAACTAAAAAGTAAAAGAATAATTCTTAATATGAGAATAAAATGATTAACGAGAAAATTAATGTCATTGGGGTAAAAGAGTGGGGTGCTTTGTACTACATTTTTAAACTAACTCGGCTTTTCGGAATAGAAGTTAGAAACTATAACAATTGATATATTTATAGAACACCCCACGCTCTTACCCCAATGACATTAATTTTCTCGTTCATCATTTTATTTTTTATTAAGAATTATTTTTTTACTTTTTAGTTCGATCAGTATAAAAACGTGTTTTCTTAGTTTTTTTTTAAACTATCATTTATTCATTGTTGAATTTTCCGTGAGTTGGATATTTGAAGCTGGAATTACGTGACGGCTGACATTAGTCTTGCTCTTCAATGGATATTAATTAACGGGTCTGAAGTGTATTTATTCTCCGTTTACGAGGCCTCGGATGAGTCCCGTATCGTTATATTAGATTCCGTCTCTATAGAACGGGTCAAACAAATAAAAATGTGTTGAGAAGAAAAAGTTCGAATTTTAAAAAAATTACTGTACCATGTTTCTATAACGGACAAAAAGTATAAAATTCCTCCTTTTCGTTTTTTTTTTTTCACATTTTTTCACGTCAAGTCTCTAGCTCATCGGAAAGTCACACAGTTTAAAATCAATTACAAAATTCCACCCGGACAATCATTAAAGAAAAAGCGAGTTAATAAAAACCTGGTAATATTAAGTGTCAATCGTTTATTCACCTTTTAAATGTATTGCTATAATGTTAATTCGTATATCATCACTTCTAACATAAAGAAATATGTTCTAACTGCTAAATATTTTTTTATTTTTATAAATATAAAAATAAAAAAATATTTAGCAGTTAGAACATAAATTTTTTTCACATGCATGAGCCTTTTTTTTTATTTTTATTTTCAGAAAAATATTTATATTATGATAAGAAATTGCTAACACACACCCACCCTCCACTTTCTCAGATACAGAACACATTTTTTGTTTCTTTTATTTCTATTAACCACAAGTGTATTTTATACTTGCATATAATTAGCTTTAAACTCAAAAACACTCACTTTTAGTGTTACACCTTATTCTTTTAGTCGCTAAATCTGGAATTAGTCACGAAATCTGAAAAGGGTATATGAAATTAGTTGCCAAATTTGATAATGGTATATGCAATAAGTCGCCAAATCTAGAAGTGGTATATGGAATTGTCGCCGAATTTGAATATCGTTATTCCTGACGATCCTGATAAGGACAATGTTACAAAATTATGAAATTATTGTATTGTCATCGGTCCTTGAGAAGTGTGCAAAATTTCGAATTAATCTGGGTTTTTAAAGTGGGTAAAAATCGAGTTCTAAGATTCCGTTACATGCAAGTGGAACTTATAAAAGCGTGTTAATGACATGTTTTTATAGTTCTCATAATGTCAATCCCGCCATATTTGGCATATTTCCTATAAATTTCAAGATTGTAAAGAATTCTCCACTCATTGTACTTTTGAATAGGTCCAAAGATTTTTTTTCAAAAAGAAGCAACTTTTCTTTCTCCACTTTATAGAGTGTCCGCATTTATGTTATTTTTTAGTAAAACTTTTACTGATTTTTTCCCATTTTAGTAATAATAATTTCTTTTTTCTTTTTAATTTTAGCATATTTTTCTTAAAATGTACTAAACAAATCTAAAAACAACAAAAAAATCCCCATATCTTCATTTTTTAAAAAAAAATTGTCGCAAGTAGTTGGGTACCTTAATCGAATAAATTATTAAAAAGAAATTTTTGATAGGTATAGTAAATTTCTTTTTTAATTCATTATTGGAGGAAACAGGTGTGAATTTTGTGCCATAAACAAAGCTGAAAGCTAATTAGATAATGAGCTATCTAATTTATTGACAACTAAATGAATAGCTTCTGAGGTTGCTAATTAAATAAAATTAGCCACCAAGCAATAATGTGCGTTCTGATTTAACATATTTAATTTACCATGATTTTGGTAGGATATCAAATTACTGTGTAGATTGAAGATAAACTTCAAACTACGCTGTTTCGTTTTATTGAATTATCTACCTTAATAATGCATAATTCCAATATTCTCTGAAGAAGATAATGTGTTGTCAATTTAATTGAGATGTAATAATTGAAAGATATCACTCAAGAATGTAAATTACCTGATAATGGAGTACACGGATCTTCGTTGTTTTTGTATGAGATAAGGTGTAATTTAAAATGTAGTAAATTAAAAATTATAAGAAAAATTGTGTGTGTGGCATGCTTTAACTTTTATTTTTTAATTAATTATTTTCTTATTTCACAATTAAGACTCATAAGTTTTTCTGCCATAGCAATTATTTCTCGAAGTCTCAAAAATAAGAAAAATATTATTCCTCAAGTTTCACAATTTGGCTTCAAAAATGTCTAAATTAGTAATCACGTAAGAGCATTTTCTTAAATAGAATTATTTTTATTCTTAATGTGGCACTAGATTATTTGAAAAAATGCAACGCCTTCCTAAGGTTATTTCCAGCTCCAAATTAAATTGCGGAGAACCGTACTCAAGAAACGGATGCACGATGCCTTTCACATTCCAAGAAAGGCCCTAATAACATGCAGCTGGTCTGTAGAATAAATATCAGATGGCATCCCTCCTCTTTCATAACTTATAGGCTAATATCAGAACTTACCGAAGATGGGAATTCCTAATACCACAAAAACAGGCTACTACCAGATCCCTTAAAGCGCTAAGAATTATTTCTATTTACACTGAGCACCCACCGGTCAATAATTGCAGTTATACATTAAGCGATAACCAATCGAATAAGGGATTTTGTGCCACGTGGAATTTTGCAGAAGCATGGCCGGTAGGTCCTATTTTATCCCACACCTTCACAATTCCGCCTCGCAACCTTGGTGAATTATTATCCTAATATTGGATAGAAATTCAATACAGAAAAAAGAGCTGCTGGCGCAATTAGGCACAATCAGGCAAAATTTGTTTTTCTTCTTTGCCAAAGGTATGATCTAAATTAGGAGTTTACTGGCATGGCCAAATATACAATATTATATACTGAAGTTTCATAGTAAAAATTCAGAGAAGAGATATCTCTCTCAATTCCTGGTTCGAACAGCATATGGATTTTATCTGACAGTCGTAGTGTCATCCAACATCTTTTTAACTGGCATAAGGTGGGAACACAGAAGTAGCTATTTTGGAGAAACTAAAACGCCTTTCATCTTCTCGCGAGATCCACCTACAATGGGTTCCTTTGCACGTTAACATCGTGGACAATGAGGTTGCTGATGCCCAAGCAAAAGATGGTACAACTCAACCCACTAGAAACTCGGCCCCTCTCACCTATTCAGAACTGCACTCCACCTATAGTAACAACAAGCTATCGCCTATTCCTCCTGCTCATCACTGGTATGAAACTAAACGCCTTGGTAGTTCTCCTTCCCTTCAACGCAGCAGACAGGAACAAACTATTTTACCTCGTTCCCGGAGTGGCCACCTCCGAACTTTGACTTTTAAAGATGGAGATAAAGGTTTTCCTACTTGTGTTAGGTCTTCAGCCTGCCAGGCATCTCCTGATTGCCTGGGGCTTACAAAACAAGATTTATATGAAGACCCTCTAATGGTGTTGGACTTCTTTAGAGTGAATGAGATCATGGATTTAGTCTAGCTTGGCTACACATGGAGATGAGCAACAACAACAGAGATATCTCAGACGCGTTTTAAAGAATAGTCCCGCTCAAACTATGAGCAATGTAACAAGTGTCCACAGGTATAGATAGCATTCATAAGTGCAACCAGTATGAACTTCAGTAATTTGCATTGCGAATTGTATGTGAAACAAATACTTCTAATATGCATTTTTTAAATATTACTTAATTTAACTAATAATTTAATCTCATTTTTCCTTCCTTCTTCACTGGCTCAACAGCCCTGTGGGGACTTAGGCCTTCTGAAGAAGCCAGACTTCCATGCCAGCTTTTTTTCTGCTAGTGTTCCCCAATTTCTAGTTCTCAAAACTATGAGATCTTTTTCTAGGCCATTAATCCGTTTTACATTTGGCTTGCCTCTTCTCCGTGAGCCAACTGGTTGGGCATTAAAGACTTTTTTAAATTCCTACTATTAGTTCACTCTCTATATTTATATATTTATCTTGTTCAAATTTTCAATCTTTAATAAAATGCATTCTAAAGCACTCAATTGAGCTGAAATTTTTTATACACGATTACTTTAGATGACAACACAGTAATTTAAGTATAATTAATAAAAATTAGTTGATTAAAACTAACTATTCAAAGAATTACAAATCAGCCACTTCTGCATCATTTTTGGCGTCTTAGCGACCATTTTGGCGACTTGTGTCACAACATGAAAAGGTTCTTTTCTCACATTTTAAAACCCTCATCTGAGATGAAATTTTCTATACACTATTGTTTGGAGTAACAATACGATAATTTAATTACAATGAATTATATTTAATTAGCTGAAATTAATTATTTAAAGAATTACAGATACAGCTACGTTGGCTTCATTTTTAAAGACTTGGGTCAGAACATTAAAAGATTTTTTTCCTCACGTTTCAAAGCATTCAGTTGAACTGAAATTTTATATACACGATTGTTTTACTTGACAATACGATACTTTAATGAAAAGAAAAAATTCATTAATACTTAATGTTGTGATTCTGTCATATGTATATACATATTTATATTAATTGTAATTATTATTTTATAAAAAGTAACTAAAATATAATTTTTTTTGTTGGTCTAAGTAGGAATTGACTTACAAAAATTTTTTTATATTACTAGTTATTGATGCAGTTTTCGTCTATTCTGATAACGTGGCCTACCAATTTATTTCCTTGTACTTTGATGAAATTAACGATGTCAGATTCTTTATATGAGTGATAGAGTTCTAAACTTGATCTATTTCATCACCACGTGCCATTTTCTTGAATTCCTCCAAAAATAATTTTTAAAATCTTCCTTTCGTAGATACTTGTCATGTAATTCCCTTTTTACTTGTTGATTTTCTAGAATAGCGTAATTATGTCCTTTATATTAAATTTTTGCGCTATACATTTTAATTAAGTACTTACGCTTAACTCTCTCTCTCTCTCTCTCTACCTCTCTACATATATATCTTGTTCAAATTTTCAGTCGTTAATAAAATACTTTCTATTCACATCCAATCAAGTTCAAATAAATTTTTTTTAAACTTGTAGTGTATGACACTTGATGTTAATAAGATTTTTGAAATTATTCATTCTTTCTGATTAATTAATTAAATTAAATTAATTACTGGTTTTCGACGCCAACTTAGATTCGGCTTCATTGTTGTAACAATGTTAACTGTTAAAACAATGACAAAAGTTTACGTCGAAAACCGGTTTTACAGCCAAACCGGGTGTGCATTGTTACAACAATGCAGACAAATCATGCTCTTTTTTCAATTCCTACTATTAGTTCACTCTTTCCCTATATATATATATATATATATATATATATATATATATATATATCTTGTTCAAATTTTCAACCGTTAATAAAATACTTTCTGTTCATCCATTCAAAGTAAGAATTGACTTAATTTTTTTTATATTATTGCTTTTCTTAATATCATCTTTATGCATTACGTAGCGGTATGTTGTAAAAAAATTATTTATTTTAAATATTTATGAGATTTCTTAATATTTTTTGTGCGTGGTTTCTTTTAAGTAGCCCTATCTACCTCACAAAAACAGGTTTGACTGTAATACTTTTGGGCACATTTTCAAAATTTCTTTTCATAGACTTTTTAAAAAGAGTTAAAACTTCTTATAGTTTACACAAGAAATCTCGTCCGCATAAATAAAACATTAGACTTTTTAGAAAATATATATCAAAACTTTCAGAAAGTTTTGTGTTTGTTCTTGTATTCGGCTTAAAAGCGAGGAAATAATGTCTTGAGAATACAAAACAAAGCTGTTGAAAATTGCTTGCCATAAAAATATAATATTAAATATTAAGCTTGCATCCTTTTATTTTTAATGAAGTTTAACAGTTATTTCACGAAATTTCTTCTATAATCAATCATTTTAAAGAAGTAGTGAACTGACATCTTAAGAATACTAATCTAGTTTTTAAGTTTCCTGGTAAAAACTGCCAAGACCTTGTATGTGATGAAGATAATTTGTTATGAAGTATCTTCATCGCTCTAAGCGATGCGCGTCTTAAGTTCGTAGGCATATATGAAAGCAAAGAAATACTCTCTTGGACAGCAAGAATTTTTTTCCCCTTTCTTTTCGCTTTGTACATATCGTGTTCTCTTTATGGTATGAATAATTAAAAGCAAGTTGTTCTTTTTTTAATAGATTATGATCCAAAAAATATTTTTCATTATTTTATTTTCTAGTTAAATTATTGTTTAACTAAGAACCTAGCCTCACGTATACGAATAGTTTCTCGTTACATTAAATGGTACTATTGTTGTATTGTTCTCAATTTTTTTTAAAAAAAAGGAATTATGAAAGATTGTATTGCATCGTCGAATCATTAGACGAACACTTCCCCGCAATATTTGTCATGTTTGATATACAGGGTGAGCGGAATGCTCAGATGAGATATTGTAATCTTCCAAAAGAAACCCTGTATTCTTCCCTCATGCCTGGGGCAAAACAGGTGTCTCGCCGATTCTGAAGGCGGCTATGTTGAAAGAACACCTCCTGCCTCTCCGACCCTCAGATAACCTTTGATTACCACAATCTATAAAAAGGACACTTCTGTAAACAATATCCATTGTTGGGTCCCCTCGCACACTTGGATTGTGAACTATTTGAATGAAAAGAAATGTCGGCCTGTTATGATAAAGACATACCTTAGATAGTGTCCTCAATGTCTAAGTACAAGGTTGATTTATAGAACCTCCATATGGAAAACAGGTACAGTTCCGGAGTTGATTTCAGTGGCGCCGGTCTATTGTCTCAAAGAAACAATGGAGTTAGGACAAAGACGAGTAGGGCCGTGGGTAGATCTGCTACGCTCGCCAATCAGAGATTATTGGGGGCGTGAAAGAGGCCCACCCAGGGACTTTAAAGGGTCTGTTCGAAAGTTGACGAGGATCTTCTTCAATCTTCTGCGTTGCCTTTCATGTTGGTTTTTTCTTCTTCGAAGACACGTGTCAGATGTTGCGGAGGCAGCCGCACCTCTGGGATCAAGAGAAAGGAAATTCGATGGCCTCTTAAAAACGGAGTGACGGAGTCTTCGGTGCAACCGCTCGAGGGAGTGATCTTTGATCAATCTTCTGCGTCATCTTCCGGATCAACTTTTATTCTTCTTCGATGACACGCGGGGGCAGCCGCTTCCTCAAGGTCCAAGGCAGTGAAACCACGATGACTTCTTGAAGAAGGAGTGCCGGAGTCTGCGGAGCAACGGCTTGAACAAACGGACTTTGGACGATATCAGCGAAAGGGGTTGCAGGGACAGCCGCAAGCAGGTGCTGGTCATATGAAGATTTCAAACCTTAAATCGGACTAGAACTTTTCTCCAGCGAAAGGCTGTGAAGAGTAAAAATTTACTACTGAATTTAATGTTTTGCTTAATTAATTTAGAATAAAATGTATTTAGGTAAAAGATGTGTGAGCCCTCTGGCTGCCAAGTAATGAAGTAATCTTACTTGTTCACGTCATTACAGTATGAATTCTTTCTTAAATATGTATAAATGCACGGGGAAAAAAAGAAGTTAATTAATTTAAAACTTTCATTAATTGGCAGGGCTGATTCTAGCAGGTGTGCAGCGCGTGCACCTCACGCGGGCGGCCAGTAAAAGGGGTAACCTAAAGGCCATATTTCTATAAATCAAGCAAATTCTTTTTATAAATTTGTCAAAATAAAACTTATAAGTCGAATAAATATGCTGAATTTTAAATAGTTATTGAAAAATCAATATAAGTCCCGATTCCCGGATTACATAGCATAGTTTAAGAAAAAGAGAATTGTAGTGTGTACTGTGTTGGTCCATTGCCCATTAAAAAGTCTATTCTTTACAAACATCCTTCCTTTGATAGCAAAACTGGTGGCAGATTCGGCAATACTGCAATAGAAACGGTTTTCTTGCTTTTCAGCTGCATTGGCGGCGCACTGTGGATTGTATGTGTATGATGTAATGGTTCCCTTAACAATGACGTCTCAAAAATGATTTTTGCGAACGTTTCTTTATGAAAATATTTAATATGGTGAATATTACCTAAGGCATAAGAGTGTTTAAATTCAGTATACATTTTGGAAAATTAACCGCTTCCCTAACATATTTTTTTGGAAAAAGTTGCAAAAAATCATCACATTTTTTTATTTTATTATTAAACACAAGGAAACGAAACAAAACAAACTATGCAAGCTTTAAGAAGAATTTCTAATTTTTTTACAGGTGTAAAAGCATTTAGTTTTAACATTAGTTTACTATCCTCAGTTATCTCTGACTAATGGGAAAAAAGTTAAATATTAATCTTTGTATAGTTTTTGAAACAAGGGACAGCACAAAGTGATACCTTACATTCTGTACACGAGTAACTGGTCTCTTTTTTTATTGGCTTACCTCTTTATGGGAGCACAGAGTACAATGCCTCGATGGATTAGATTTTTTTTCATTAGCAGGAATAACATCTGGAAAATGCCCAGAGGTTAACCTGAGTGGTGAAGAACTAATGCTGGGTCTTCCTGATGTGGCAAAAAACTCGTCAAGATCATTTTCTAAAATTATTTTTTCATTCAGTTCAATTCTATATTGTTTAGTTGATCGTGAACCTCCTGATTTACAATACAAAATGTGAGTGAGCTACATACAGAAGAATCACTCCCACTATTTTCAATGTCCACCATAATCACTCTCTGAAAAAATCATCTTTTTCGCTATCTTGCATCATCGCTATTATTTTACTTTTTTTTTCAATGGAACCATCCATTTTTAGGCATTACTAATCCACAAGTCGAGAATCCACAGTAGGGAAAACACGTGACTTGTCCCACCAAAAGATCTACGAAACCAACGAAACTTAGAAAACTGCCAATCAAAGCTGAATATTTCCATTCATTTCCTCCAGGCGGAGTAAAACCGTTATATAAAACAAATCGTACTGACAAATTCTGCTTCGCCCGAGTTTTCTCGGGATAATAATTACCTGCATTATATACGAACCCGAGATAATTCGGGATAATCAGGCAATCGGTTAAAGGATTTTAATTTAATATTAGTCTTACAATTTAGAAAAACAAATAGATGAAAGAAGTGATTTTTGCATCTATTTGTTCATTGTCACTAATGTTTTACTTTTTGCTCTTATAAAAGTAGACGAACTTATAACATGAAGGTTAAAAGTCCAAATATGAAAAAATCATTGAAAGAAGCGGCACATTAGATCTTTGCACGAGGGCGCCCGACATGCTTGGTTCGGTTCTGTTAATCGGAATTAAATCCATACTACTTTGGATTAAATGTCTACAAGCTTTGAAACTTCTATTATGTTTACGTGATGAAACCCTGAAATATATAGTAGTAGGTAGGATCCAATAAAAACTATAATAACCTGAACAAAATATGACAGTTTTGTCAGCAAATATCATTCCTGTAATGGTATCGAAAAGTGTCTGTTTTGTGTCCTTTATTAAAGTCACGCACATTCAAAACATTTTAAGTTCCGTTTAATTGGTTTTGTTTTCCCAAATTATCAAGGAAAAATTGAAAAATCCTGAAAAATAGGTATAAGTATACTTTTTCTTAATTAAATTATTCACTGGAATCACGATTTTTTTCGTCTACAATAAAAAAATTTCAGGCCGTGGGTAGTCTAGCGGTTAGAGCAATCGGACTCCAGACCGGAAGGCCTGGGTTTGATGCCCAATGCCACCAAATACCCTCCGAGTACACACGGGATACGTGCTCGTAAATCAGTGGGTCTGAAAGTCTTGTGGGCGGTAGCAGCAGAAACCACAGGTGCAGGGGGCTGGAGAATATTTCCCTCCCCTCCAGTTCCATGTCTAAGTTGGGGAAGTGAAGATAGGTGGTGTCGCCATCTATCGCGTAAGAACCGAGCTAAATTGTACTGTCACCTGCATGGTGCTCAAAGCTAACAGTTAACGACAGGTGTACACCTAGCCCCTTTCCACGATGAATTTCGTCGGCCTCGATGCTGACATTGTCAGACAGGTGGCATTAGAAACAACAACATAATTATAAAAAAAGAATTGGGGGGGGGGGGACTCCGTCACCACGCGCGACCACTAACGTTGATATCGAGTACGTGATTTCCCCCGGGCTCGGGTTAATGTAAAGTACGGTGAGCTATTTAGAATAAGAAGCGTGAGATATTCCGTTGATGTGTTGTGTTAATTCACGACTACCCTCCATCAGCATGCAAAGATTTTTCTACAGAATTTTCACTGGGAGCTGTTTGATCATCCACTCTATTATCACGATCTTGGTCCCTAAGTCATTCATCTGTTTTATTCATGAAGAAATTTCTGCCCGGTCCTACCTTTTCCACAGAAATAGACCTGTAAACAACTTTGACGCGCTGGGTCCATTCCCTTGCCCAGCCCGGGGTTTGAACCTCGGATCTGTGGTGTGGAAGCGCGATGCACTAATCACTCAGCCACTGCGCTTCAATATGAAATTAGCACGGTAAATAAATTGAATAAAACTTGCACTATTTTATTTAACTTACATTTAATACAATCATTTTTAAAAGGTGTGGCCCTCCGGTATCCTCCACTGCCACGATGTGGCCCACGAGCCGAAGCAAGTTTCCCACCCCTGTCACCTATGGATAAAATGGCTTAACGTACACCCCGAAAAACGCTCAGGGGCCGAAAACCTGAGTTTACAGGGGGGGCCAAATATTCTCCGTTACGTCACTGTATGGATCATAAAACTAAGTAAATAAAACTTTTACCGCAATATTTGCTGTCAATGGGATTTAAACTAAATTATCAAATAAATTATAAGCGATAGGAATAATCTACACTCTAAAAAAGGAATTCTTAACATAATAAATTGAAACCTTAGAATCAACAAGATATATTAGCGAACTTACATACTAATGCAACCCTAATAAACAGTACAAAGGCTTTATCACTTTTTTTTTTATTAATATTTGCATCAATATACCTCGAAAAACGTACATCGCTGTCACAAAACAGAAACTACAAGCAGCAGTTTAGAAATTTTCATATTTCACCAGATTACAATCTGCTGGTCTCTGGGAAATAATCTTTCTCTCGAAGGTTGAAAATTTACAAATAATAGGTATGTAAAATGATGTGCAGCTCGTTTTAATATGTATGAGGATCTATTAGAAATAAAACATTTTACAAAAGTTCGATGATTATTTAGTCTTATTCTTGTCTATTAGTTCACTGATTTTGGCGAATCTCAATAGGTGAATAATATTAATTTAATTTCATTGAAGGTAATTTAAAGTTATTAAATTTAAAGCAATAATTATTAGACAATCAATTCTATCATTTCTTCCCAGTTTGTTTTCTGGAACTCTCAAAGCAACATCAGCAATTAGCGGCCAGAGGAGAAGTGTGTGATTCCTAAGTTTTTACACAATGCTCAGTTTTGTTACACAATTAACACATTATGATTATTAAATTATTAATGTATAAAAATACAAAAATAAAAAAATAAAGTTTAAAAAATTAATAAATATTGTTTTAAATTATATGGTGTATCAAAAATATTTTATAATGCTATTTTTAAATTATAATTAATTAACAATTAGGATTCCAGACTGTTCCTTTAACAAAGCCATATGTTTGGCTGACTTGGGTAGCCATCTAGTGAGGGTAATCTCAACTAAAACTGCCCTTTACAGTCTTATGTAAAAGCAGCCACACAAAAAACTGAAGGATCGAGAGATCGAAACAAAAAATTTGGAAATAATTTTCATAATCAGCCGTATCCAGTATTAAAAGATAATTATCTTAAACCAGGATAGCAATGGCGTAATGAAGAATATTCGGGCCCCCCTGCAAAGTCAGATTTTGGGCCCCAAGCTGGATATAACATAGGATTGAAAAAAATAGCAAAACATGGACTCCAGGCCCCTCTAGAACCATGGGCCCCTTACGCGATGCAGGGTGTGCGTTACGCCACTGCAAGATAATAATAATTTCTAACCGCAAGCAGATCAAAGGACTAATTTAGTATCGTGAAGAAAAACATTTTTAATCCTTGGAAAATCTTATACCAAAATGATCATTATTTAGTCAGTAGATGGCAGCACAAAACAAATTCATAGAACATAAAACATTCAATTTTAAAAAATTGCTTTGTTTTCTCAAAACACTTAAGGCTCTCTGTTAATATTAAAAGCTATGTCTATTATTTTGATGATTCAATTAAATTATCGAATAATTGCTAAGCAAATTTATTAAATTTTGCGAAAGATAAAAAAAAGGTTAGCCTTACTCAATTCTTACTTGAAGTACACTCAGGCAAATGATGTCGCCTATATAACAAAGAAACGAAGAAAACAATCTAAGCTTTTATTGTTCACTAAGCTTTTATTACTTTACACTACGTGAGGGCTTTGAGGTACAATTCTGTTTCACTTGCATTCATCTCAAAATTCCAAATGACTAATATAAAAATAATCTGAATTCGTAACCGTGACTCTACCCGAACGTTTCTGGGGCCGAGGTAGCCAAGTGGTCAAGGTATCGGAGTCGTGGCTGGCGTATCATGAGTTCGAGCCCAGTACCACTAAAGACCCGCCGTGTAGGGGAGTGATGCACGTTAAATCTGTCGAGAGCTCAAACGTCCTCCCGCTGAGAGGGGGATGCCAGCTCAGGTGTCCTTCTCGTCACTTGACCATGGTTCAAAATTACGAGGTCCTTCGCCGAAAGCCCTCGTGTAGCTGAACAGTTCGAAGTTAATATTCTCTCAATCTCACTCACCCGAACGTTTCTACTCAAGAAACCCGAAACAATCAGAGATGTCTCAAGGCATGGGCCTACTGGACCTGGGCACAGAGCCTCGACCGCAATGGGAATCTGGTCTCGTTCTCGACTTAACCTTAACAAGATCATAATTCAAATAATTTCAACGGTCAAATTTTGTTTCCGGTTGTATTCTCAGAAAAACTGGGCATTTCGGGCAATATGTCAACTGGCTACATGTGATGACCGTCATCCCCGTACAGGCCTAGTACTACCACCATACACACACCATCATTACTCATTCAGCTTAAAGGTGGTAGCTGGTCGAGCCGGTTTGTGCGATTTGCAAGTTATGTACATTTATTTGTTTCCGGTTATTGCTTGTACGAGTATTTGACAACTTATGCTATGTACTGTCTACTTTTAAGGGTCATAGGTGGAGCCTACATTTGTGTAGGGGCCCAGGGCCTCAAGAAGTCTTAAGACGTCTCTGGTAACAATGACTCCAGAAAAAAATATATTAAATCAAAGTATTGCGCTTTAAAAAAATCAGACAAAATTTACCAAAAGAATTATCATAACAATTCGGGAAGAAATGCTCATTTAAAGTTGATCATTGCGATGTATTGTATCCCAACATATTCAAAGAGTTGATATTGGTCAAATATTGCCTTATTTCATTTTTAAGTACATGGCATAGTGCACTGTTTGAATGTATGCGATTTATAGTTAATTTACTCAACTATCTGTTTCATTGTTCAACATTGTTTTTACCCCAGTTGTTTCATATGTCATTGAAGACACGCCATGGAAGGGTGTTAATGAAGGACGTCTCAGGATTCTTTGCGGCCCTAGCCCCCCCCCCATGCAAAAGTAGGCCCTACCTGAGATCTTTAAAAGTAGACAGTATATAACATGTATTGTCAAACTATCGTTCGACGATATTTGAAACAAATAAATGCGCACGACTCACAATCTCAAAAATCTAGGCACAAGCCAATTCAACTGATGACCACATTTTAACTAAATGAGTTGACTGATTGCTTATGGTATTAGGCCTAGGCATGGACAACGGTCATCACATAATAATTCAGACTTACTGCACTAGCCAGTTAATATGCAGTCTGAAATTCTCTTTTGGGGGAATATGTATGGGAATAATATTTGCACATTAAAATTATCCGGATCTTGATCTTATTAAGACAGAGTCGAAAACGCGAAACGAGGCCCCCACCGAGGTTGAGGCTCTAGGCCCGGGCCCAGTTGGCCCTTGCCTTAAGATATCCGCTGTATTAATTCATGTTAAATATGTCGAAGTTCCAAATCCTCACGTTAATGTCGTACCAGTGGCGTGTAAACATCTCTTATGGGGTTTACATTCTAAAAACACGTAGGCGAAAGCACTGAGAGGTAATCTTTATGGGAGGAGTGTTGAACTCGCGACCCGCGGGCTGCAAGGGGCCCACAACGAACATTTTTACGGCCAGGCCAGTGTATCGGGACACCAAAATTTCTCCCGAAATAGGAAAGATAGTAGCAGAAAAGAAATCTCAGTGTCAGGACGTAAGCATTAAATTTTTCTTATTATTTATATATTTATGTTTATCTATATATATGTCTTTTAAATGGATGTTTGTTTCTATGAAATCGCTTCACTTCAACACCGTTCAACCGATCACTATGAAAATTGGCCTGTATATGTATTTTTAGTGGAGAAGGTTTTTGAGCTATTCCCTTTGTTGCAGCTCCACACCAGGTGGCGCTATAGCATGCACCGTTCAATCAATCGCAAAGTTGTCAACGTGGTCGCCAAAAATTATACCAACTTGTCTCTATGGCCAACATTTCACTATGTTTCCATTGCATCAGCATTATAATGTAAGGGACGGCGTTGCTTGCGAATATTTTAATTTTAACATAAAATAAATACAACAAAAAGAACTATTAACGTATTACACATCCAGATATAAATTATTTACACTATTTTAAGTGTTCATTACACAAAATTTGTAACAATATGTTGCTTTTGCTGAGCAGAGATCAGCTTAGGAAGGTGTTTTCAAAAATCGACCTACAAGAGAGTTACGAGGCGATAGAAATTTTAAAAAAAGAAAAATCTAAATCAGCTGTGTAAACACTTTCAGGCTTAAAATTTAACAAATATGTTTTTTTGTTGTTGTTGTTGTTGTTCAGCTGAGATATGCAAAAAGTTTTTTTTTTTTTGTTTAATTTGCAATTCACGTAAAATTAACTCATTAAAAACTTCTTTATCCTTCAATCTGTATTGTTTAATTTTTTCTGTTCACCCGTGCGAAGAACGGGTGTACCAGCTAGTTATAAGATATTATTCGAAATAAACTTACGTTTTTTTTTATATGAATATTGATTATTTTTAAGGCCTACCTAAAGTTCAACCCTTTTTCTTTGGCCAAGTTTAGCCTTTGAGTTTGAAACCCTTGTTCTATGGCCAGCCTTGCCCTCTCACATTAATCCACGATTAACTTTCAAATACCGTTTTAAAAAATAATCTTAGTAATTATTTTCTTTTTATGTGTAAGTTTTAAAAGGATCTTAGATTTTTTTCTTCGAGTATGGGAAGTATATTCCTGAATAAATTTAATTTTCCTCTCATACGCTAAGGAATATCTGTAGTACATTCTATGTAATTAATTATCACTCAACATTTTTTTTCTCATCCAATTTCACGATCTTAAGAAGCGACACTTTAATATTTATAAAGTGTAAAAAAATGTACACGTGATTTAAAGTTAAGTTTTATCACAGTTTACGAATATAACTATATATATAAATATAGCAACTTACAACTTTCAAGATTTTTATACAAACCAAATCTCTAATAATGTTTTCTGCTTATATCTTTCTCGTGAAATATAGAGAGAAAAAACTATGTGACAAAGGTATTAAATTTAATCCACGTACATAAGTAAAAGTTTCTTAAATCGAAAGGTCTTTTTTTTTTGGAAGCTTTTGCTATTAAAATGAAGCATGAAAAAATGTTAAGAGAAAATTTCCGGATGCGAAAGAGAACTATGGGTTTTTTTCCCTCATATTTTACTAATAAAATATAAATGTGCCACAAGAGAATAAGCGTCAAGAAAGATTAGATAATGCTTACCTCTTACGTGGGAGGAAAGAATTCGAAGACTCCAATTATTTGAATAATTAATGTTTTTTTTAAAAAATGGACGAGGACGAACAAATGACTACACGAACACTAATCGGCTCATACACAAAGAAATATTATAACAGATTATTCATAGTAGCGGAAAATATAATCTTTAATAACAAGCCTTACAATGCTCCAGAAAGGGCTCTCTAAAACAGTTTGTAGCCGGTTGTTCCTATAGTTAAGCCAGCAAACAACCTCCCAGACTGAAGTGCATCAATTTTGCCCCCCTAGTGGTCTGTTTACGAACACTCCATATGATACCGGCTAGATTTCGATTATCTCCCACATTGGTGACCTTGACGCTGAACTAAGAAAAACGCAACCTTCACGCAGCTTTAGTGGCGCTATCTACCCGCCGCAACAACAATCAAAAGCCGTCAGACACACTTGACGTAACAGCAACAACTCACACACTCACCATAACAACTATATTGTTCGTTTGCCTATTCACAGACTAGCTGGTGGGGGAGTAGTGTAGCGGTGGTTCCTATATAAACCACTAACAGCCTCCAGACTGAAGTGATCATTTTGGTCCAGTGGTATGTTGCATGCTTACAGATTAGAAGGTACCAAGTTCTATCCTCCTACAAGTTCCACTATCAGGAACTCAGATAGCTAAAATCTCTCTTATTGCAGTCAATACACGAGACTGAACTTAGATCTCGACTGACTCGACCTTTGTCTCAAAGGTTCTTTATATAGCCACTTGGAAATTTCTAGCAGAATCGATCGTAGAAACTTCTCGATGATCCCATGGCAATATCGTATTTTTCACCAAATTTTGGCGCCAAGTGGGATAAAGTCACCAATCAGACAACCCTGATCACATCTATCTTCTCGGGGAACCGTAATGTTATCTTTCAAGTATATGCAGGAAAAAGCTGCCAAATCACGTGTGGTCATCAGATATTGTTAACCTTGTTTCAAACTTCCGGTCCGTGTAACCCTCGTGTTGCTTTATAGTACGAAGTTGATAAGTACTCGCTCATTCATAGACTACATCAGACGTAGACGAGATTTCGAGAGAGAAGAGCCAAGGAGGAAATGAAACAATGTAACTTAGATATCAAATGATCATTCATACGCGAGAGCAGAAGCAGTGGCGTAACAGAGAATATTAAGGCCTCCCTGCAAAAGTCAGGTTTTGGGCTCTAAGTCAGATCTTACAAAGGGTATGTACATAGCGTCAATCAAGCTTTGGGTTCCTAGAATCTGCCTCCTCCCCCCCCCCGCGGATGTGGTTTGTACGTTACGCCACTGCGCAGGAGAGAGGAAAATCTCTGATAGCAGTCTCAGTGATGTGTGACTGTCATGCTCCAAAATTAATATTTTTTTATATTTAAATGAAGCTTTTTTTTTTTTTTTACTCAAAATTGCATTTTCTACCCTTTCAAAAACTAAGAACTGTAGAAGATGTTTTTATTTCTCTCGTTCAATGCAAGATCATTATTAAAATATTATATAATGTTGGCAATTGAAAAACTTCCTTCAAAGCTTTATCCTAGTAATTTTATATTTACACTAATAATTACAATTGACTTTGGTTGTTCTTGGATACAAAAGTCACTTCAACACTTTTTTGTTAATTCTTAAGCATTTGTCATAAAAAACGAATGTGTTTTTGTCACTTCTGTTGGAAATTGAAGAGTACCCGAGTCTATTCACGAGGGCTCATGAATCCATGAATGGAAGCAAGTAAACATTGCTGGATCTAACATTAAGGAATATCTTCTCTTTGCGATATTTTTACCAATAAATTGCACTTTTTGAACAAATTCTAATATACTACTTTCGTTGATTCTCAATAAACTTTCGCTATAGAAAACAATTTAATGCACAGAGAGTGTTTATTAGCGCGCCATTATAAAGCACACGAGGACAGTTGGAGAAATGCCTAAGGGAACTAAGATCACCCGAAAGAGGTTTAAGCTACAAAACGATCCCCCGAGAATTAACCTTTATTCAGCAAAATCATAGTTAACGTTTAATACGCGCGGTAGCACACATTAAATTTACATATTACAAATTAAAGGTAAATGAAACGAATATAATATAGTAGAACATCGTTTATTCGGAGCGTCAAATATCCGGACCAAAGTCCGGATAAGTTTTCGAACAGTGCAATGATCAACAGTGTTTCGCGTAAGGCCAAAAGTGACGGGAAAACCTGAGGAATTTCAGTTGTGTGGTTTGGTAAACATCTGAGCGGAATATTAGGTCAGTTTGCTTCCGAGTGAGAGGGTGTATACGTGCTCTTTTGTTGAGTTTTGTTGATGTAGAAACCTGGATGGCATGCGATGCAAAAGACTGTGGATTTCAAATGCCAAATGATGACGAGATTGTGACTTCCGTGCAAGAAGAATCCGACCCTGTCGACGATGAAACGGATGAAGACAAAGACAACAACAACGAAAGTAGCAAGGGTCCATCAAATGCTGACGCTTTTTCTGCGTTAGAGACAGCTATGTAGTGGTACGAACAACAATCAGAGTGCTGTTCAACTCAACTACTGCTGCTCAAGAGAATCAGAGACCTTGCAGTGGAAAAACGAAGGTGTACAATGGTACAGCGAAAAATAAGTGTTTATTTAAGTTAAGATTATGATAGTTAAGAGTGAATGGAACACATAATGGTCAACGTCCCCAACAGAGCCACAAAGACAATTGGGAGTAGTTTTTAATTTGAAGCGATGCAAATAAGAAACAAACGGGAAAAGGTTTGTTAAGAATTGCGTGATATAATTGGAATGGGGATTGATATCTAAATTGGTTTGGGAAAGGAAGATTTGTCTCGTAAGCCAGTAGAGTTTGACCACCAACTCTCCCAGTCCCAAATTTATTTTAAAGGAATTTGATGACAAAAAGGCCGAGGGGCTGGAACACTCACCTTTACACCATTAGTACTGGCCACTTTAGCAAAATGATCAGCAATATCAGTAAAAAAAATTATTATTACGAGCCTTAACCCAGAAAATATTATAAAATTGCGGTACATAGAGAGTTTAATCTTTATTAAATTAAGATAGGCAGATTTATTGTTAGAACTTTTAAGGAAAAGAATGGATGATAAACTATCAGTGTAACTATTAACATTTGGCTACAGACCTCGTAATTTTGAACCACGATCAAAGGACAAGCTCTACACCTCAGACAGTACTCCCTCTCCAGACTACCACATCACGCCAATGGAAGGACTTCGGCCAGGACAGATTTAACGTGCATCATTCCCTCTACACGACGAACTTTCAGTGGCACTAGGGTCCGAAACTCATGACACGCCAGCCACGAGCTCTGACAATAAACAAATTCCACCGCCAGATACGTCTTAAGGTATGGGTGAACTGGGCCCGGGTCCAGAGCCTCAGCCTCGATGGAGGCCTCGTCTCGTTCTCTATTCAGCCTCAAAGATCGTGATCCAAATAACTTTAGTAGTCCTGAACATATTCTCAGGAAAAACAAGGAATTTAGAACTTTACATGCTAACTAGCAAGACTGCACTATTATGGGGTCTCAGGGGTGTTAACTTTCTCTAGAGGGCTGAAAATATAAACAATATTCAAATACATATAACTCTTTGAAATTAAAATTAAATAATTCGAATCTTTTACACATTATTTATAAAGGAATGGGGCTTCAGAAAAGTGTAAAATGTTTAAAACATAATCATAATTTGGAAAATTATAAGTATATGAAAATAAGAAATATTTCTTTAAGAAATATTAATTAAGTTTTACGCGTTGTGCATGCTATTTTCTAAAGTTGTAGCCTTAATTACTATCAATAAGTTGATTTATAAAGTTAAATGTATCCTTATTACGCCATGGTATTTTAAAATAAATAGAGTAATAAATTATATTTTTTAAAAAATAAAAATTATATTTTAAAAAATTTTAATAAATTTCAATATTTTTCAAATATTTTGAAATACAAACGATTTATTATTCTGAAATTACTAGGTTAAAAGAGTATGATACATTTATATAATTCTATAAAGTTTTATACATCAAAGGCCACTATTTTAGAAAATAGCGTGCGCAACGCAAAAATTACTTAATATTTATCACAAAATTATTTCTTATTTGCATATGCTTATAATTTTTAAAATTATGATTATATATCAAACATTTTGTACTTTTTTGAAACTATAATCCTTTGTAAATGTGTAAAAGATTCGAATTATTTAATTTAAAGTTAAAAGAAGTATGCCTGTTTGAAAATTGTTTATATTTTCACCCCTCGAGACAAAATTAGCACCCCTGAGACCCCTTATGTGATCACCATTGTCCATGTCTAGGCCTATCACCCTACACAGTCATTACTCATTTAATGGAAAGGCTGCAGTCAGTCGAGTCAGTTTATTCCTGGGTTTGTGAGATTCTGAGTTACTCAACTCTTATTTGCTACAGGTTACCGTTTGTGTTCGAGTATTTGATAATGTGTTGTTGTTGTTACTTATGCCACCTGTCTGACGTAGTCAGATCGAGGCCCACGAAATTCCTCATGGCATCGGGCTAGATTGTACGCCTGTCGTTAGACGTAGCTTTGAGCACCATGCAGGTGACAGTACGATATGGCTCGGTTCCACCCCAATTTTGAGGGAAAACACCCTGGGAGTGGTCAGGGGGCTCCCACCTCTCTTCCCCTTCCACCAACCTCACGAGACGACTTGTGGCTTTACGGTTATTTAGAGTACCCCCCTGCCGCGAAGGCACTTATCATTTACAAACATCCATGCCTTCTCCGGGATTCGAACCCAGGCCCTACGGCACGTTATATACTATCTACCTTTAAGATTCATAGGTGGGGCCAACTTTTGCATAGGGGCTCAGGGCCTCAAAAAGTCTTAAGTCCCTGGCTACCAAGGTCATTAAAGTTAATGTAGAAGTAACTGTCGAAAGTCAGTTAAATGTTTAAATATATATGCAAATACAGGTTAATTTTTATTAATTAATCATAAAAAGAAAAGAGAAAGGGAAGCAATTTCATAGTACAATTATTCTTTTAATAATACATAAAAGCACATGTCTGAAGTGGCACATTGGCATCCACCTATGCAAAGAGCCCCTGTTTGTCAATCCCAGGACAAGATAATACATCAGTAATTTTTATAGGGGTTTATTCAGATTCTGGGAATTTCATAAATTTGTGTTTTGAAATTATTATATTCAAGTTCTTAACAGAATAATAACAATACTCAACGACAAGTTATTTTCTTCCTTTTCATGTCAGTTTGATGTTTGCTTTTGTATTATTCATTGCTAAAAACTGATCATTTCACTGCTGGCTTTTTCCAATCATTCATATCCACAAATAAATTTTTAATAAAATCTATCAATATCTGAATATATATGACTATCGATTCAATATTATTTCTGAGAAAGCAATAATCTCCATATTGATTTTGATAGTTTATTGGTTGCAATTTAGCAGATAAAGAAGGGTCTATTGGTGATAGAATCATGATAATTATTAAGTGACAAATATGACAATTCTGAACTGGTAACCACTTTTCTAATTTCCATACTTTTAGCCACAGCAGCATGAAAGTTTTGAGCTCCAACAAAATTAACTGCCTGCTATATGAAAGATCAGTATTAGTAGAATTGAGACTAAAACACATGATAATCAAATTTGATGCCATGGCATTGATTATGTATGCAGTGGTAATGGTTTAACATGAAATTAAAGGGACAAATATTTTTCATGTTAAAAGATATTGAGGGAAAAAACATAATCAACAAAATTAAGTTTATTAGAGTACATTTTATTTACATACAAAATAAAAAATTTCAAGTTTTTATAAGCAAACATTT
>BMAO01025424.1:0-20198 GCA_019973975.1 Trichonephila clavata
TTGACAACGAGAGAGTAGCAACGAGGTGAGTGTGATAGGCCCGTCGGTTCATCATTTTCAATTGCAGTTAGCGATGATAGATCCTAATCACAGTTGTCTAGTTTCGTCCATCACGCTGACGATTTCTCTGAAGGATAATTCTCAATAATTATAGTCTCCTTTTATTCCTCGGTCGAATCAGAATCTTAATCAAAAGACGCTCGATGTCTCCACAAGAGAGGCATAGTTAAATAACCTACAAAAAAAAAACCCTTCTCGAAAACAATTTCCGTACTTCAAATTGTTTTTCCCTTTATATAGCGCTTGCGATTGGCGCTACGGTCCCCTGTGATTTTTGTCTGCTCTATAACGCAAATGATTTGCATATATCATCGCCGCACACGCATGATGTAAATTCCACATGGTTTTCATGCTTCTTTCCGGATATTGCTTCTAGTGTGGCCAGCAATGTATTTTAAAATACATTAACCGAAAGTCTGAATTCATTAAAATAGACTTTTGCACCTAAAAATGTACACGCCGGAACTCATACAAATGAAATTGCATCTTTATAGTATTTGCAATTTTAATGAAGGCTTCATTCCCATTTCAAAAATGTTAACTCTTATGCGAATAAAAATCGTTCCAGAAGTTCTCATGCATTTACCGTCAAACGTGATAATATCCGGATCCGGATTGAGCTCTCAGAAATACGAGCTTCTGATGCTTCAAGGAGGTCAGGAGGAAAGAACTTCGGAGAAAGCATTCTGTTGAAGTAGTGGTAGGCCCAATGAATGGAGAAGGAATGCTGATTGAAAAAATGTAAATATAAAGTACCATTGTATGGCTTAGTCTGCACTTAGCCTGACCCGAAACTTTAAACATGTATCTCAAGTTTTACCGAATCAATTTACTAGAAATTTGACGTGAGTCTTTTCTATATGCATTACTAAGCCTTTTCGATGCATTATATGCAGGTAAGGCGGTCCAACGTTTTAAAAACCCCTACTTCATCAGACAGTAACTTTTAAATTTTAACTTTTTCACTCAATTTTTTGTTTTTTGCATTCATTAAACAATTAATAAATATGTGGTAAAATAAGGGTTTGTAAAATAGTTTTGGAATTATTTTATTGCACTTGATGAAATACCTAAAATGCATGCCTCTAGACTAGAATACCCCTTAACACTTACCATATTGAATCATTATTCATCTGACTAAGAAATACTTATACAGTCGTCTAAGATTCAAGTCATATGTTCCAGAGGTGCTGTAATCGATGGCGTGTTAGTAAATGCACTCAAGTTGGACTTTCGCTGCGATTTTCCACCGACAACGAATTCTGTTTGCGTTGACCTTACTGACATCCCGATTTCGAGGCAAGTTATCTTTTTTCTTACCAATAATGGCAGTTTCCCTGTTTACCTCCATAGGTTTAAATTGCTTTCCTCTCCTAATTGTTGTTGTGGTTCTCCCGGGACGCCAATTGCTATATTTCTCTTCGTTCTCATACTGCCAAACATCCTCTTATAAAACCTAAATAGTAAGTAATTTTTTCTTTGTTAAATTCTATTTTAACATCATGATTCATAATAAGTTAGTTTCTTGTTTTCTTAACAGGCAATCTATCTGTGATAGACTGATGTAATTTGTGTCTTGACTTCTGCGCTTTTTGCAGAGATGTTGTTTTTAATTTTAATATTGTGCCTTTTTTTTAGTTCTTGTTCATACATTTTTTTGTATTCTTAGAGGATCGGTTTCTAGCTCTAAACTCTCTGGTGATTCGAACCTTTCGAGTAAATAAATAAAATAATTTTTTTTCCAGCCGTATGTCTCACATTGATTTTTGCTGTTATTTGATGCAGAAGAATTTGTCTGGTAATACTGACCAATTTACTCCGATAAAGCTAGTCTCAGAGGAAAGGAATAAAAGTATATATTCTTACCTTATACTTTCGGTAATAATTTCCTAACAATATAGGCATAGAACCCCATTTACATTACACTTCAAAATCCATTATTTTCCCTTATGTGGTCAAACTCACGTCTGAAAACTTTTCACTCGCTTGAAAGACTTAGCAATGCATTTCAGCATATATATTTTTATGTATGAGTGTATGAGAGAGAGAAAGAGAGAGAGAAAGAGAAAGAAAGAAAGAAAGAGAGAGAAAGAGAGAGAGAGAGAGAAAAAGAGAAGAATATGTATATATTACAAATGTTGGGTAAATCTCTTACCTGATATTTCTAGAAGCAATACAGATTATTTTAAATCAAAATGGAGCAATTAAATTTAATCCAAATGCCATTTTTGTATTGTATGAGTAATAATTTCATATAGGTTACGAAATCGATCTAAAGCGTAGTTCTTTGTTTTAAAATGTAATCGCTCAAAAATGAAAAAAAAAAAACCACAGTCTAAATCAATTTATCTGTAATATTTTAATAGTTTTAAGCTTCAAATTGCTAATTTTTTACAAAAATTAATCGTTTATAACTCTTTTATTTTTCTATTTCAGTAAGAATAAATTAAATAACATCTGTAACATATAAAATGAGCAATCCTTAAACAAACCATAGTTTTATTTTTTCATATATTACAAACAATGAAACAATGATATATTCTACACTCTATTTAAATGGTATCATAAAATTTTAAGATAATTCCTTATAAACAGAAAAGTTATGTACACAAAGAAACTGATAAAGTTAAATAACTTAAAAAAATTTCATGCAAAGCAAACACGCCTATATCTACTTCCCCAACGTCTCATGACACATCCCATTTCCAACCTGAATCATTTCCCACAACCGGTGAACTTTTCACAAAGGTCACTACTCTCCCCCAATTCCCTTAATTCATCCTTCCCTCCACAACCATCAATAGTTATCATTTTTCGGGGTCGTACCCGATAAACAAAACGTGGTCGTGACGTTTAAAACACCTGTAGCGCAGTACAGTATGCGCATGGAGACAGAGCGCACAGCACGTCAAGGCAAGAGACGACGCACTACTGAATCGATCTCTGGCTGCTCCAGAAATGGAGAGAGAGCAGATCTCTCTGGATGCACCACAAATGGCTCTCGCGCTTCCTGGAATGATGTTGCTTCTGCTCTTGCTCTTCCGAATTGGATGCCGGATTTAAAACTCGTTGTGTTTCTCTCCTGCTCTTTTGGTTCCTGTGACTACTTTCTAGAGGGGTGATCTGGTGATTTAATAGTAAAAGCAGGTAGGTGGACCACATTATCATAATCCCACCACACACATGGTTCTGAGATAATGTAACCTTTGGGATGTATCGGCGGACGAACCGATGGGTACAGGATATATCTTTGGGATGATTTCACAATATAAATGTGATGTTTTGATTGATTATTTATGATCGAAGTGTAAATATGATGACTATAGATAAAACTTAAGTGAATATAATGGTTTATAGTTTATGATGGTTAGGAATAAAAGATTTCATATGGAACTTTCAAAAGTTTATTATTCGAAGTTGTTATGGTGCTATATAAGTTTAGCATGGAATTGTTAATTGAAATTTAAAAAAAAAATGAATTTTTATAATTATAAATTATAATTTTTTTTCTATTCACTTAATTTTTTCCTTACGCTTATTTTCAGCCGTAACTATAATATTGAAAGAAAATAAGTATCTCTCTAGTATAGATATTTTTAAATTATACTAAATATATAATTAGTACATACGTGATATGGTCTCGCGTATCATATTTTAAAAATATATTTTATATTAATTTGAAGTAATATGTAAAGAGATAGGAAACTTTATTGCAAAAATAAATTACAATATGTTTGATGATAATGATGATATATATATGGTGCATATATATAACGCGCATGCATATTTATACAAATTGCACATATGTAATTATAAAAAATATTTACAACATAAGAACTGTGGGCGAATTTTTCGAATATTTGCATGTTCATATACAATACTTTAAAAATGAACACACATTATTTTTTATATATATAAGACAGGTAAATATTTCATTATAACATCTGAATCTAACAAGAAAACATAAAAACATAAAAGTATTTTTATTTCATATTTGATGGCATTTGAACTTCAATAATATTAATGCTTATAGTACTAAAAATCTTTATTTCCAAAGCTCGAATTTATAAAAAAATACGAATGAGATTTTTAATTTTCAGAAATGAGAAACACCTTTGAATTTGAGAATCTTAAATTAACATAAAGAATTTAAAATGGGTTATGGCAAAAACAAAATGGAATTAAGCTTCTTTGTTGAATAATTGTTTTCTTGTGTTAAATGAATAAGTGTATTTTATTCGAATAATATTACTTCAAAATATATTATTATTATCTTTGTATAAATGCTAAAAATTATATGCTTATCAAATGTCAAATATTGTAAAGGAATATGTATATACGAAATACTTCGTGATATTGTTCAGCACAGCTTAATTACTTTATCAATTATTAGTCATAATTCAACATTATGTTTATTTGTACAAAAAAGTATACCTTGATAATAATAATTTACTTACTATAAAATATTTTTGGCAATTTATTTTTAAGAGCTGTTATACAAATATAACTAACTTTATATATATCTCTGTTCCAAAAAAATAATAGTGATCGTAGCAAATTAGATTAGTTAGTGCAAATCTGTAAATATTTTAAGCAACTTATACCGGAGAAATTCTAGCAATTGGATTATATATCGAAGAATGTTTAAACTGAAGTTCTATCTTTATGTAAAAATAATATAAAATCCAATAAATTCTAAAAAAATTATTAAATCAAATAATGTGTGTGTTTTTTGTGATTTTTTTTAAATTCCGAGATTATAATTCAGAGGTTATTTTAGTAAAATTGAACACTCATTTTTTATCTGAAACCCACGTTAAACAATTACGATGTATGTCTAGACGTATCGAAAAGACTAATAACAAATGCATGAATTGAATTTATTTTTACAGGTAATTTCAAATAAGTAAGTCTTTTTTATATGAATATTTTTATCATATAATAGGGTACATGATTCTGTTTATAGTTGAATAGATTTGTATAGATATTGTGTGTTATAGTTTTTGATGTGGAAGCAGTAAACAGGATAAACAGTTTGGAATAAGTTTCTTATAATACGCTAATTCAACATTATTTTTGAGAAACATTTAATTAGATATCATGGATATATTACAATTAATATTAGAATTATTTACCTTATTTCTTGTTATTTAAATTTAATTAATGCATGATATTCAGTAATTTAGTGGCAAATAAAAAATAAATAAAAAACAGATGGATTGATTATGTATTATGAATGAAATACTTTAGAATTTGTATGGTTTACATTTTCTGTAGAAATGAAAACGAATTATGTAATTTAGTATAGTTGTTAATCGGTTTGCAAAATTTAATCAATTTTTTTTTTAAATTTTAATTTTATATATTATTTTAACATAATATAAACATATATCTAAACTTTCATGTATCTGAATTAAATTATATTTTTACATCATTAATATTGAAAAAATGTTTAAGGAGTATTTTCTGTTTTTTTGTGTACCATTAAGTTAGTTTTGTTTTGAAACAATAATTTATTTTTAGAATAAATTTGGAATCTGAAGAATGAATAGAAATTATAGTGTATATATGCATACAAGTAACGTTTCAAAATTCAGCAAACATTAATTAATTTGATAAAATGCTGAAATGTGGAATTTATGCGTGCATGTGCGTGTTTCAAGAAATGTTTGAAATAAATTCTTAAGATAAACTTTTTAGTTCTGCTTTTTTTACTTTAGTTTCCATTTAAATTGATTAATTTTTTTAGTAGTTGTAAATTTTACGTATTAAATAAGAGAATATATGAAAACGAAATTACTCTTCCGATGAAATGTTTTAACTAGAAAAAAGTTATGATGATTTGTTATTAATTTGATACAATATTTCTTTATTTTTATAGGTAATTAAAATTTTTTATCTCTTAAAATATTCATGGTAGTAAAGTTAATATTTTCATATAAATTTATACATATTTGCATTCTTAAATTTCAAAACATACTTTTTTGAGATATCAATGTTTATTTATACAGATATTTTAAAATTTTTTTTTTGCATAATATATTTTAGAATAAATTTTATATATTGCAAAAATGTTTACATGGTATACCTTTAACAATAATATCTTTAAAAAAGTTTTTCGTACAGTTTTTGTAGTTGCTTAGAAGGATAAAAAAATAATTGAGGCAAAGAACTACTGAGGAATAGTTTTAAAGAATCTTAAACCTTTTGCAGGTCCGTAACCGCTGTTGATGATATTTCTGTGTTTCTTCCGAAAATATAAAGAAAGACTGAAATAAATCTACGAGATATATTTTAATATAAATAATTTATAAGGGAAGATGGGTTTTGTTTTAGTCTGGGACTCATGTGAGAAAACGAACTTCCGTAATTCAATTGAATTTCGGGGTGTTTATTTCGGAAAAATTTATAAGGAGCAATGAAACTTTCATTGTATGAAACATTTTTTAAGTTTCTGGATTTATTTTTTAAAAAGAAAAATGATCGTATGATTAATAAAATTACGGAATATAAGCATTTTATAAAAATAAGAGTTGTCTGTTTATAAATGTAATTTTATACAAATAATTTTTTTAAAAAATCATAAATTTCTCTTTCTATATAAAAAAAAAACATTTCACGTAAATAAATTTATTACGTACTATGGCAACAATGCCAATGCTCAAGATAATTCACCACGTTGACAAAACGAATTTCGCATGTGTCGTACACTCTGAATTGGCAACCGTGTGCTTTGTTTCACATAATGTCGGTAATATGGTTGCGACGGTACATCATTGCAAGCTCTCGCAGAAAAATATCGCAGCGATTGTCTGGGTGAGTGAGTGAGTGAATATTAACATCGCACTGTTCAGCTACAAGAGGGCTTTTGGCGACGGTCCGTGTAATTTTGAACCATGGTTAAGTGACGCGGACGACACCTTAGCTGACACTCCCCTCTCCTAACTACCACACTAACGGGAGGACGTTTGAGCTCTCGACAGATTTAACGCGCATCGCTCCCTACACGGAGGGTCTTCAGTGGTACTGGGATCGAACTCATGACACGCTAGCCATGATCCGATGCCTAGACCACTTGGCTACCACGGATACAGCGATTGTCTGGACTGGAATCGTTGCGTGAGAAGAAAGGCGTTGTCGTACGAAGACTTATTAACAGTCAGCGGAATTAACTACTCAGCTTCCTAGGAAGTTACAAGAGCTGCAGGTATATCAAAAGCTGAGAAATTTATCAATGAAGTGTTGTACAATACAATTTCAGTGATGAATTTAACTGAAGAGAAGTGCAAAGAACGAATTTCAAGAAGAAAAGAACAATTAAATAGAACTACCCCTGTGCGACTTTTTTATGTTTTAGGATACTAGGGGGAGGGGACCCCTGTGCGCCTATCGGTGAACCCACCCCCATTGTACAAATTATTCTACTGATTGTACTCATTGCTCTCGAACTGTAAAAGTGTAATTTACAAGATCGCCCCATAGTATCCTAAAAAATAAAATTGTAGATTTTTTCTTTCGAAAACATTGTTTATGAAGTAACGTCAACTGAGCTTTATTACATGTAATTGGAATGTCACCTAGAAATTTAGGGACTGCGGTAACCTGATGATGCAGATCACGAGGTGTTTGACGGCGTGTCGTAAGTTCGAGTCTTGTGACACTGAAGACCCGCCGTTCAGATGAGCTGAATGACATTAAATTTATCGCAACTCAAACTCAAAGCGCTTCCGTTGGCGTGGTGTAGTAGTTTCGAGATAAGGTGAACTCAAGAGTCACCTCGTCACTAAGCCATGATTCAAATTACGAGCTCCGTCACCAGTGGCGCACACAGGAATTTTTCCAGAGGGAGGGGGAGGGTCAAAAGTCCATCATTAATGTGTCCATATAGTGTGTCAATACACTGCCAAGAATATTCTTTTGATTTTGTCGATTGTTCGGAACAAAAAAACCCACAAAAAATATTAATTCAATAAATAATTAACATTATATATGATGAATAACATAAATCATTTATAATAAATAACTATATTTTACGTACTACATAGATAAGATTATAATCGATGGAAAAAAATTCAAGGGCTATGGAGGGGGGTGGGTCCGGATCCACAATATTGCTACTTTAATAATCCCTCACTCACTACCTGAAAAATCAAATACAGTAGAACGTCGTTTATCCAAATCAATTGGGACCGGACACCTTTCGGATAAGCGATTGTTCGGATAACCGAATGCGATCCATGCAGTATATGATACTGGACACTATACAAATATTGAAAATCATCACATGCGGGAAACGTGCTTGAAGAAAAGCCAAATAGGTGCAAAACGTTGCAATTTTACCTTAACTGTGTAAAATAATCACTTATTTTTCGCTGTACCATTGTGCACCTTCGTTTTTCCACTGCAAGGTCTCCGATTCTCTTCAGTATCAGTAGTTGGGTAAGACAGCACTCTGAATGTTGTTCGTACCACTCCATAACTGTCTCTAACGCAGAAACGCGTCAGCATTTGATTGGCCCTTGCTATTTTCATTGTTGCTGTTGTGTTGTCCTCGTCTTCTTACGTTTCATCGTCGACAGGGTCGTATTCTTCTTGCGCGAAGTCACTATCTTGTCATTATTTAGCATTTGAAATCCACAGTCTTCTGCCTCGCATACTATCCAGGTTTCTACATCAACAAAACTCAACAAAAGAGCACGTATACACCCCCTCACAAACTGACCTAATATTCCGAGCAGATTTTTACCAAATCACACAACTGAAATTCCCCAAATATCCCTCACTTTGAGTTTTCCGGTCACTTTTGGCTTCACAGGAAACAAATGTTTAGCATTGCACTGTTCGAAAACGTAAACGGACTTCGGATATTTGTCGCTTAGTATAAAAAAACGTTCGGATAAACGACGTTCTACTGTAAGCAGAAATATATTAATTTTTAAAATAATAAAGTGATTCATACAAGAATTGTTATGTGAATTTCTAATTATTTTAAACTTTTTTTTGTAAAATCACATGATTGTCTTTAAAATAGCGTTTATTAATTGCCGTTAGCTATTGAACAATATCTACGAAATAAAGGTAAATGATATGAGTGCAATATAGTAAATAGATGAGTTATAGTAATGAGAAAATAAGTGATAGAATAGAATAATATGATGAAAGCTGTAAAAGATCACGAAATTTCTAATAAAGCAATTTTTTTCTCAATGAAATGTACTAATTTCTTAATATTATAAAACTTAACATATTTGCTTGTATTTAATTTTTTTTGTATTATAAGTTATTCAAATATTTTTATATTCATTTACTCGTATGTTATGTTAATTAAAAATAGGAATAAAGATGGGAAAATCATGATTGTTTATCTTGATAACATAATTTATAATAAATTAAGTGGATAATATAAACACCTATTGATTTTACAATTGATTTAGAAAAATGGTGCTGGCGATGTTTTTGATAAGTTTTATACCAGAATATATTTCATATAAATCAGGCTTGTAAAAGGCAATTAGTTTCACCACTATTCATTATAACAGAAGTCAACATTACGCAAATATATTCCAAGCAGTTTATATGTATATTCGTTGGTCCTTAAAATCAAATAGTTTAACGTAAAATAAACAACAGACATTGAACATAAAATAAACCAAAAATATTGCAAATATTTATATTATATTAATAGACGGGAGTTACAAAAACTAGAAATATATTACAATGCAAGACAAAATAAAAGAAAAGGTGATAAATTCCACTTTTATTCAGTTTTCTTTTCTACGTAGATTATTTATTCTAATTCTACACAGAAAAAATCGTTTGTGCACAAAAGAGACATATTTTAGTTTGATATGCAAAGGTCTTTCCAAATGGTTTGTGAATCTTTTTTTTTCTAAAAAAAACCCTTTTTTCATTACTTTAAAATTGTGTGGTGATTAATATTATGTCTCGCACAATATCTGATTACGTAAAATGTTATTTAGATGTTGATTTATGATTTTTATGAAGTATTTTGAATAAGTTTTATCTTAAGTTTACCTTACGTACAGTGGACCCCAAAAGTGTTCTTACACTTGCAATTTCCAATAAAATTTAATGTTTTCGACTAATAAAAATTAATATATTGTAATTGTAATTTTTTTTATGATATCTGCAACTTGTTCTTAATAGAATGACATAATTTTTTTAAAAAAATGATAATACTATTATTTTTAAAAATTAATAATCAAAAAGCTATTGAAAAATTACGCCACAAAAGTCTTCGTACACCTAACAAAAATCTCAACCTAGCTTTAAATATTGTATTTATTTCTTACTTTAGTACTTAGTAGGATATCTTTTAGTGTCAACAGTAACTTTTAAATGTTTTGGTGTAGATTTAATCAGTTTTTTTGTAATTTCCGCATCGGTTTTCCTCCATGCTTCTGTTATTATTGTTTTTACTTCCCATTATGTGTTTATATGTCATGTTTTCTTTTTTTTAAAATCAAATTCTCACCAAATATGTTCTACTGGGCTAAATAAACTGATTGAGGAGGTTTTTTCAGAATTTTGGACAGGTATAGAGACACCAGCGGTGTACATTGAGAGTGGAGCGCTTTGCGTCATTATCCTGTTAAATATGAAGTAGTCTCCTATATCCACATTTTCGCCGGATAATTTAAAATTTCCCTTTAAAATATTTAAATAGAGCTGATGATTCACAATACCATAAAAAAAATACCAAATTACCTAATTTTGAGGGCGATTTACACCTCCACGCAAGAACACTTCCATCTCCATGGTTCAATGATCCAATTTGATTCTTGGGATTAAGTTACAGAAAATTCAAAATTGATAGAAAATTGATTGAGATGACGGAAAAATAAACATTTTTGGTTGTGATGGGCATATAATAGTTTGTAAATGAAAAATTGAGGAATTTAATCCCACGAATTTATGTGGAACAAGAACTCTTCCATCTCCATGCTGAAGCATGGAAGTGGAGTTCTTGTGTGGAGGTGTAAATCTCGGCCACAAAATTAGGTAATTTGGTATTTTTTGATGGTGTTGTGAATCATCAGCTCTATTTAAATATTTTAAAGTGAAATTTTAAATTATCCGGTGAAAGTTTGGATATAGGAGACTACTTCATTTTTTAACAGGATAATGAAGCAAAGCTCTCTGCTCTCAATGTACGCCGCTGGTGTCTATACCTGTCCAAAATTCTGAAGAAACCTCCTCAATCAGTTTATTTAGCCCAGTAGAACATATTTGGTGAGAATTTGTTTTAAAAAAAGAGAAAACATGACATGTAAACACATAATGGGAAGTAAAAACAATAATAACAGAAGCATGGAGGAAAACCTATGCAGAAATTACAAAAAACTGATTAAATCTACACCAAAACATTTAAAAGTTATTTGGACACTAAAAGATATCCTACTAAGTACTAAAGTAAGAAAGAAATACAATATTTAAGCTAGGTTGAGATTTTTGTTAGGTGTACGAAGACTTTTGTGGCGTAATTTTTCAATAGCTTTTTGATTATTAATGTTTAATTATTAATGTAGTTATATCATTTTAAAAAAAATAATTATATCATTCTATTAAGAACAAGGTGCAGATATCCTAAAAAATTACAATTACAATAGATTAATTTTTGTTAATCTAAAACATTACATTTTATAGAAAACTGCAAGTATACGAACACTTTTGGGGTCCACTGTATATAAAAATAATAACGTATACTGTGATTTAGTAATGTATATTTCCGTGTATGTCGAGAATTTTTAGAATTTTTTAAAATCAAAAATGAGGGAATCGGTTTATACACGAATTCTTCGGAAAGTCTAGGGAAAGCGTTTTTTCTTAATATTTACCTCTAGTTATACACAAACAATTTTAATTTTTTTTTGTGTGTTTTGAATGGAACTTTAAATTCTTCAAAGTCTGTGCCTCAGTCCGAGATCATGTGTAGTTTTTAAAATTCATAATCACTCATTGGGATGAAAGAATGCATATGATCATCAGGCAAAGAGTCTTTCCTACAGGACATGATGCATAGATAGACGATCACGTACTGTATACGTATTTCTTTTCCCGCTAATTTTCTAAATAAAAAAATGGCTCAGAAAGTATGGCTAGCACAGATAGTAAGCAAAATAGCAAGCGAATGAAAAAGTGCGTTAGTTTCAGATAGGGTTACAAGAAATTTAGCTATCATTGTTAGCATTTTACTTTATTACAATTTGATATTGTGGAAAATATTCTACCCCACTTAATAATATTTTCGCTCTTATGGTGGTTCTTTGAAAATTATAGGAAATATTTTTTAATTAAGCATATATACAAGTTTTTTGGGTAATTTTAAAATTTTTGAAGAAAAATACACTTTCAGCTTATACACGCATCGGTGTTTTTTTGGAATTTGGAATTTTTGAATACCAAAACATGAAGATAAATCTTATATGATTTATTTATAATGCATAATTTCTTTAAGTTAAAGTACAGAAAATGAAATGAGAATAAATTTCACATTTCAGTGAGGAGTATAAAAATTAATTAATACTAATTATACCAATACGGTGAAATTAACATATACCGAAATAATTTGTCATTTTACTAACTAATTTTTTATTAATATTATTAAAACATAGTTTATATTTTCATAGTGTAGTCTTCCTTGTTGAATTCCGAAATTTCATCGGACAGTTAATCGGATATTTTAAATAAAACAAAAAAGAAAAAGGAATCCAACATAAATTAATAAATGCTCTCCTCATTTTTATACTTCCTTTGTGGAATTAATTATTACTCTAAATTTAAAGCTTGTAAAGTTAAGAACATCTCTATTTGTAAAACTTTAAAATTAAAAATAAAAATAACTGTCAATCATATATTGACATTAAAATTATTTTTAAAGAAAAAAAATCTGTTCAAGTATAATTTAAAGCTATTTATAAATAATATGCAACGAATATAATTAATTCAATTATGTTCAGAAAAACATATTTGTCCTTTTATTTGTTTCGTTTAAATATAGTCCCACAAGAGCCGTAAGAGGGTTATTAGAAGTTAATTGTTTAATTTTAAGTAACATTCAGTGAAATTTAAAGACTTTGTCATTATTAGTTTATAAACTTCTGGACATAAAAAAAATTGAAACCGAGTTGCTGAGTAGTAGTATATCGCGCTTCCATGACACAGGTCCGGGGTTCGAATCCTAGACAGGACAATGTCTACTCAGCTTTTCATCCCTTCAGTGGGTCAATAAATGAGTACCAAGCTTTCTTGGGAACTGAACACACTGGGGTTTCGCATCAGATTGACCACTTGACCGAAACATCTGCTCATGCACCCCAGCACCCAAGATCACGTAAACTGACATAAGCACAGTAGACCATGACCCTCATTAGCTGTTGCACCATTGAGTTCAGTTTAGATTAAAAAATTAAAAGTTTATAAAACTTATTTAAATGGCTAGGTAAGCTTAAGGTATCCGACTACCCTAAAATTGTGAATTTGCCAAAAATTGACACAAATTTTCTTATGATTTTATTTTATAGGCCATCTTATTAGCTTTATAAAAATATCAAGTTTATGAATTTCCGTTCACTAGAACAAAAACTACAAGTGTTTAGTAAAAGCACATGTCATTACTTCAAGTCAGATGTCACACTTTGAAATGCTTTTACTCAAAATGTGATTTTTTGAAATAATCACACAGGGTCAGCGATTGCTAAAAAAGTTTTGAAAATAATTAACTGAAATTTTTGTGTAAGTTTTAGTGAAGTGTGAAGTGTTTTAACCTTCTACAAAACTTAAAGCCCTTATGTGAATATAATCACTGTTTTTTAAGCAATTTCATATAGTAACTGAGATAAACGTGCTCTAGTATTTGTAAAAATTAAAATATCTCTTATCCGAAGGTCATTTTGACAACGAATAACATAGAAAACACATCAGAATTGAAAAATTGAAAATTGTTTATATAACCTTTGGTACAGAATGGACCACGTTTATGTTATTTTTTGTCAATTTTTACCCAATTTTTCCATTTTATTATGATAATTTGTTTTCCTCTTCTTAATTTTAGCATATTTTTCTTTAAATGTAGTAATTAAATCTAAAAACAACAACAAAAAAAATCCACATATCTCCATTTTTTTAAAAAAAATTGTCGCAACCAGTCGGATAATTTAAATGTATTAAGTAACTATGATACTTTTAATGTGATTAAAATCTCACAGCACAAGGTTCATATGAAAAAAATAAAGCAGTTTCTAATAATATATGCAAAAAAAATAAGGAAATCTTTTATTGAAATAAAAACATTTTATACATCCTTCTAATCTATGAACTGAAAAAAACTGTGTAGATCAGCTTGTGTGATGCAAGTTAAATCTATCGATTCTAAAAGTCCTATATTAGAGTGGTTGTGGAAGTTCTGAGAGCGGATGTCAGCTTAAATGTCACTGGATCATGGTATAAAATTATGGTCACTGGATCATGGTCCAAAATTATGAGGTCCATCCCCAATCGCCCTCTGTGACGCAAATCAAAATCACATCAAATCAAATCTAAACTGAAAAATAATTATACTATGCTTTCTAAGAAAATAAAACAAAGTATTTATTTACCTCAACAAAAAGTATTATAAAAATTCATAAATGTTAAACTTTATAAAATAAAAATGCATAATAATAAAATTTGTCGAAATGTTTTTAACTTTAAAATTGAAGTATCTTTAATAAAAAAAATATGTGTTTACTATAATTTATATCTTATAATAAGATTCGATCATTAATTTAAAAAATGCAAACATATTACAATTCTATATTTGTATCTCTCATTAAAAAATTATTTTTATCGTTGAATTCTGAACCATTTTATCTGCTGTAAAAAATGCATGTACTATATGCTAGTTTATTTTAAAAAAACCACATTTGTTTTTTCCCCTCATCGCAAATCTAAGTAAAATTAAAATTCTTATATTTATTCCCTTTCTCTGGAAAATATGTACTCCAACAATAACTCCAGTTCTCTTCGTAGTTATCATTTTTTCCTCAAAGAAATAAACTTTTTTTTTGTAATGTTAGTAAAGTCGAGTCTTAAAATGTCAGGAAAGCAATTCACCGAAGAGCTTTCCTCAGAATCTTTGTTTCTAAATTCTGCGTAGAAGAATCAAGAGATATAGTTTTTCTAGATTATCAGCTGCACCCATATAATCTAGAGCAAGTTATTTCAAAACCAGGTAGTCTTTCAAAACTCGTACTTAAGTTTTACTACAAAGCTCTTAGTTTTTTGTCTCCCACTGGATCAGTAATATAAAAAATAATAAAGCCTAAGGAGGATTTTGTTTCCTTTCTGTTGTAAACAGACATTTATTGTTCTGCAGTAAATATTAGTATTCCTCTTTAGAATACACGTGTGTTTTTAATGGCACATCTGTTAAGTATTTTAAATTTATTCTGAATTATCTATATTTTTTAAACTTAACTTTGGATATTCAGTTTACTATTGTTATTTAAGTAATAAGGTTTAATTAGAAAAGTTTACCACATATATTGTCGCTACAAATATCTATCAGCAGAAGAATATTTATGCTACTATTACATTTTTCGTCACAAATAATTTCATTAGCCACATGTCAAACCATTTTAGTCGAAAGGAATTCCTAATTCTTAAGCAAAATTTAAATATTACTTTTATTTTAGATTCAATAAAAAGAACCTTAAAATGATGAATTTTGTGGCAACTTTCTTATGACTGCTGTTTTTCTAAAGAATTCACTACAAATAAATATCAACTACCGTAAAAAGGAAAAAAAATGCGCCATTGTATAAAGTTTATCTTTTTCAAATGCTCTCAAATACTTTTTATGCTTTCCAATTATATTCTCAAAAGTAACGATTTTCAGTAATGATAAGTAGAACAATATACCTTATAATTTTATTTCGAGCAGAAATAGAAAACCTAAAAGGTTTTTAGGTCTAATGGATCTGAGCAAGGATCTCTAAGTGAATTCAAATTTTCCTACACAGAAAATATCTTAATTTTTTTAGTCTCAAATACACACACACACACACACACACACACACACACACACCACACACACACACACACACACACACACACACACACACACACACACACACACACACACACACACCACACACACACACACACAACACACACACACACACACACACACACACACACACACACACACACACACACACACACACACACACACACACACACACACACATTTTAAGTACATATTCTCCATTAAATGCTCAATACATATATGAAATAATTGACTAAAATTTTTCCCTCGAGGGATTTTATTTTCATAATGATTCTGAGCCCTCCAATACTTTGCATGATATCTATTTTTCCAGTTTACCCCCTTATGGGAAATAACCACACACACACACACACACACACACACACACACACACACACACACACACACACACACACACACACACAACACACACACACACACACACACACACACACACACACACACACACACACAACACACACACACACACACACACACACACACACACACACACCACCACACAGCACACACGCACGCACGCACCACACGCACACGACACACGCACACACACCACACACACACACACACACACACACACACACACACACACACACACACACACACACACACACACACACACACACACACACACACACAACTATCTTTATATCTCTCTCAAAAAAGGTTAGCGTTTTTAAAACAGGTTGATGTGAACTTGCATCCCCCTTTGTACTCGGACCAATCAGAAAAGCTTTAATGGAAATCATATGATTCTAACGCCTTCAGATGACCAAAATTATAAAAAACTGCGATCACGGGAACGAAAAAAGAATGCTCTTGTGTGTTTCTGTTCATGTACACGTCTCTGTTGCGTTGCGCTTTTCGTGTTGTCGCTTTACCTATATTAAATCAGTAAATGTGATTTAAAAATTGCCCTAATTGAAATGAAATATATTTTTGTGCATATACAAAATATCGATTTATTCTATGTTTCTTTACATCATTTTTTATTATATTCCACTCCTTGTATAGTCTGGCAAGCTAAAAGAGTAGAAGCACTAATAAAATATATACCGAAAAATAAAATCTAAGTGTAACTTCTTTTATTTTAATTTTAACAAGTTTAAAATTAGCGCAAAGAAATAGTTAGGCTATCTATCTATCTATCTATCTATCTATCTATCTATCTATCTATCTATCTATCTACTATCTATCTATCTATCTATCTATCTATCTATCTATCTATCTATCTATCTATCTATCTATCTATCTATCTATCTATCTATCTATCTATCTATCTATCTATCTATCTATACTATCTATCGATGTGTGTGAAAGGATATTTAGATTGTAATCTGAACAAAATTCTATCCATTTAATATTTATTTTTCCATTTCTTATACTCGTTTGTAAAATTAAATGGCTAGTATCTCCCCAAATCTACCAATCTTAAATTTCCATCCCACCTCATTTCCTTCTATAATTTTATTTTTTACATTCCTACGCTTTTCTCTCCATTCGAAACCAAAGCTAAAGATGATGGCTTAGCATTTATGAAAAAAAATGAATACATAATCTAACACAAATCAGACACCGTTGGTGTTGCTTACATCACTGTAAGTTCGTCGAATTTGTCTTCATGAATGAATAAGAAACTGTGTTCCCGGAAAATTACCATGTTTAATTGGAAACGTTACATACATATTCAAAATCATAACAAATTTTGTTTATATTTTTTACCCGCATCGAAAAATTAAATTGAGTTTTTCTGCTAAATTAAAATAAGAGTTTTCATTAAATCTTAACTATAATTCAGCGTAAGCTATGTCATAATAAAAAGTGTTATAAATTTTTGCAAATTTGTTAAAAGAAGACATTTGATACATACAAATAATTTACTACATGAAATACTTTTAATAACAAAATAGGCACTACTTCCATGTGCTTGATTTTTTTAAATCTGAAAAACTGTTCGAAACAATTTATTCAAAAAAAGAAAAAATATGCTGAAGTTATTTGTTATATTTCCGTCATCTTCGTTAAAACTTCGTGTTCGCTCGTTTTTAATTCATTATCCAATGCTTCATATACGACGTGCAAGAACAAAACCACCGTTTTTATCGACAAAAAATGGCATATTAGTTGAGGTTTCTTACATAATGTAAAAAAAATTTGCAAGTCGCTTGATTAAGCTCTTATGCTTTTTGCAATTAAAATTTTAATCAGCCAAAGCGATGATTATTTTCGCAGAGTAACTCAAAAAATGAAGCAGAAAATAGAGAAAAACAAAATAAGTTATTTGTAAATTAGCTTTATAACCTTTTTTACATATAATATTCGATATCTTACGCGTATATATATATAGCACATTTTTATATATATATCTTTAAAAACTGTCTTTTTATATTTAGTTTTTTAGATGTGTGAGAACTAGTTTTAATTATTGTAATAAACTTGCTAGAAATACTTGGAAAGAATTATTAAATTTGAGCATGTGTGTGAACTAGAGACACATTTATTAATTCCCTGTAGGTATATATTAAAAAGCATTTAATTAATTTTTGTAATTATGAAACTAAGTTCTATTATTTATCCGTCATTAAATATGAAATACAAAAATAAAATACCACAAAAATACATAATATAAATATCAATCACGAAAAAATGATAATTCAATAAATGTGCTCACATTTGTGTGGTTTTGAAATTGGAAGAGTAGGATACTAAGTGATGTCATTGTCCTTCGACCATGGGTAAAAAGTTTCCAAAAGACCTCTAGTTGCTGCTCATTGTAACGTTAATAAATGAATAATCATTCAATTCAGTTTATGTACAGGAAGTACTTTTATTACAGCAATTAAATGAAATGATTAGTTTTTGAAAATTGCTGCAATAATTCGATGATACAATGCAATTAATTGCAAATTCGGTACTTTACATTGCAAAACTATTTATTTGCCAATAGAAATCTTTTAATCCTCTGGATTGTACCTCATTCTCTAAATCAGTGGCCAACCCGTGGCACGCGTGTCACAATGTGGCACGGCTGAGTTGAAATTGGCACGCGGAGACTATTTATATTTTTTGAAAATTTTGAAAAATAACTTTTTAATTGTAAGGTACCCGAATTACATTGAATTTTGGAAAATTATACTAACAAGCAATTTTCCACATATGCACTATTTGGATATCAGAAATTATAGTAGTTTTGATCAACATGTTTGTAAATAAATGTTTTTATTACGAACATAATAAAATCAAAATTAACTGATACATACCTAAAAAACCTAATTTTGTTCGCATCTTCGAGAATTAATCGTAATATAGATCACTTGCGGTAAAAAAAACAACTACAAATTCAAAAACCATATTAAGCATATACGGACTATTTTATAGAATTAAACGTTTCCAAGTTACTCATTTTCTTTTTAAACCTGAGCAAACTCATTAAACCAGTAAAAAGTATATTAACACTAAAACTTAAGTTTGTACTTTAGTCTTATTTATTATCTTATTTTTAAATTTCCACTAATTAGACTGGGGTAAAATATATGCTATTTGCGTAAAAATTGCATAATAATTTAAAAGAACATTTTTTACCTTTTCACATATTCTTTTGTTTGTTGCACGCGTGACTTTTTTTTATCAGATAGTGGCACTCTTCCCAAAAGGTTGCCATCCCTGCTCTAAATATACCCCATAAGTATTTAAATGAATCGTTCTAGTTTAACGTACAGTAACCTATTATCTGTACTTGCGTAAACCAAGACTTAAATCGAAGTTTGACAAAATCGACGACCATGAAGTTTATAACTATGTGACCATTTGGTTACCTAGGCTTTTAAGTCTCTCATTTCTTACTCCCAGCTATTTTGAGTATACGGCAGTTTTTATCTATGGCTTGTGTGTGTGTGAGTTCGATCTATAGACATTTTGAATTTGAAAGCATAATGTTAATCCAATGGAATTCCTACTTTCTGTCTCTCGCTTATGGGTATATTTAAACTACTGTGTATTATACTGTAATGTATTGTATTTATTTGAATGCAAAAAGGGGAATACCGAGAAAGTTACAAACAAATAAATAAAA
>BMAO01025425.1:0-44610 GCA_019973975.1 Trichonephila clavata
CGAGTGGACAACAGCCAAGTTCCAGTTCTCACAGAAGGAAACAACGCCTCAGCAGGAGCATATCAACTTCAACGGACTCGATGGAAGAAGGGACCCAGAAAGTTGGAGCGCAGAGTGGACAACCCTAGGACAAGGTCATCCAGCACAGAAGCCATGGTAGGAGACAAAGCCTATGCAGATTGGATCTAAAGACTAGTCAGGTTGCATAATTCTAATTTGTTTATTTTTCCTCTGACAGACAGTTCGGAGTATTTTCCATGTGGGCTAGTCTAATTTTTTTTGTAAAGTTAACGTACAAAAGTGTCACTGAGTTGTGTGCATTTTCATATCGGTTGAAAAGACTTTTGTATTAATTTTCTTTCCAAATTGTGGAAAAACATTTGTTGAATTGCAATTGTTTTGCTACACATTAAAGACGTGGCTTTATATGTGAGATTACTTGTATTGTTTGTTGTAATATATTCTATGTAAAATGTATATATTTTGTGTGTAATTATTAAGATGTATAAGTAATGTCTGGTTCTGGGCGCGGCGTAATTAGGAATACTAACAAAAACATTAACAGCGCAGCGCGATTGATTGGGAATTTTTGAAAATGAAACCAGATAAGGTTATTTGTTACTAAACTATATATATATAATATAATGTATGCCATATTTTATGTCAATAAGGAAGTTGTATAAAGTTCTGTGCATTTAATGTCATGTTTTAGAAAAAAATTGACAAGGTTTCCTTTCAGGGCAGCAGTCCCTGAACATAGTGATGTGATGAAGTTTGATGTCGTATGAAGATATTGTATAAAATTTTTTGTATTTATTAGCACTTAAGTAAAGTGCATGATCAGGGTTTTTTCCTTGAAAGGTTTTCCCTGATCTTCGCCGAATGGGATGCACTGTAGGGAACCTAATATTGTGAAAGATAAATAAATTAGAGTGGAGTACCCTTTTGAGTAGTCATTTCTGTGTGCTAGTTTAATTAAAGTTTCTAACTTAGAGTTAAAATTTTCTGCTAATTCAGTGTTTTCAGGCATTATAAAGTTCGTGAGTTAAAACTTTCTACAAGTTTAGTATTTTCAGGCGTTATAAAGTTCGTGAGTTAACTTTTTACAAGTTCAGGCATTCTAGAGTAGTTAAAATTTGTGCAGGTCAGTGTTTTCAGATGTTAGGTAAATTAAGCGAATTCTTGCAGGTCGTTTAGACCGTCAATAAGTCACGCTTTTTTTCTCGGAGGGGGGTTGTGACGGGTGCTTACGCGTTTCACTAACCTTCTCTGATAAACTTTTAAATTGTATTTATTTTGACCAATCCCACTGAGAGCTGGAAGTGTGACTTATGCAAATAAGATAGTTTCGTGTTTAGCGAGTTCGAAAGAGATATAAAAGGGAGAAATGAAATGAAGAAGAGGATGACTAAGCGGTTTGATAGAGTAGAACTCCGTGTTTGAGATTAAAAAAGGAAACTACGTCGTTGTCCAGAAGGTGTTTTTAACCGTCTAGCTTAAAGAAGTTAAATTTGAAGATTATTTAAGGCGGATCAGAAGTTATTGAAGATATCTTAGATTATAGCAAGTTATAACTTCTACTCGTTCCAGGTTCATTCTGAAGAAGATTTCAGGTCTGTAACTTTTGTGGCTTAAATTTAAATGTGTAGTTTGATTATACGTGTTATTTCCCCTCGTGATATCAGTTAGTATTCCGTCGTCCATAATTGAATGCTGATAATACTCCATGATAATTTATTGTTCTTAAAGTTGATTATTAATTGTATAATTGTGTCTTAAAGAAATAATAAATAAGTGATTTATTATTTGAGTAGTCTTTAATGATGAATACTACATATCCTAACATAGATAATATGCAAAGGGGTAGTGGGAGACTACGACAAGGTTTAATGGATATCCACTCGCATGAGTTGGACTTTATATTCGTTGCTCGCGCTTACGAATATAAAGTCCAAGCTTATGAACCATCTGACGTAAGATTTAAAATTTAATAGACTAGTTTCTTTTGACACGTATAAAATGAATCGACTTTAGTTTTAGAAATTCAAACTTATTTTAAATTAAAACGTGAGAGCTAAAGAGAATATTTTTCAACGCATTGGAAAACTTTATAGTATATATCGTAACTTAAAAACAATATATATACTCATACAGCATCATGAAATACCTACGGAAGTCGGCAGGCAAAGGCTAGGTTATTCATAAAGCTTTCAAAATTCATATTTAAATAGAGCAGCGATTATAAGGTTTTTTTAAAATTATTTAGTTCATCTTTGATATTAATTTTATAATATTCTAAAGAAATGAATAAAAAAAAGTAATCTGTCTAAAACATGATCCAATGCCCTTTTTATCGGAACTTTTACAAAAAAATTTTTACAAAAAAAATCGATACAATGATTAATATATTATTTGACACTTCTAAGATATCCCAATTTTGAAAGTGGAAAGAAATAAACTTCTTTGTGAATGCATTCCAATACGTTTATAAGTTTCTGAATTGTAGTCAAGCGCTGAAAAAACTTTTTGTAACATTGATAATTTATCAGATGTGTGTCGAAATGTGGCAGTAAGGAATGAAGTTGAATTCTATTTTCTAAGTGCTAGTATGGCCTCAATTTATCAATGTACTTTGATTTTAAAAAATGCAAAAATACTTTAGATTAAATAGGGAAAAATCCTTGTTCCCTTTTTCAAGTCAGATAAATAAATATCAAACATAAAAAAATCCTGTTCACAAAAAGCAAAGAATACGCATCAGCACATATATTTATTTTTAATTTAAGTATTGTTGGAACCTCCATGAAGCATTAGGACAGAGAAGATATTCAATGAATGGAAGAAGTTGAAGAATTTGTGCGCATTTGGCATCGAAGAGTCTTTCGGCTTTTTTTTTTATAATACAGGAATTATATCTATAATAAAAAACAGCCAATACGTTCGGAAAAACTGTATAGCTCTGAAAGGAGAGTATATGAGAAAAATAACAATCGTTCAAGTTTGAAAAGCTATATTCTGTAAAAGTTTTCTTTCACCCTCTCTCGTTAAATAAAATAAATTAAAAAAGAAAAATGATAGATTTATTCCCTATTTCTTTTCATTTTTCTTTCACATTTTTCGTTAGGAGACCATTTTTGCTACAATCACCAAGTCACTAACTCTCACCCTTGAATGTGAGTGTGTGCACCGAATGAAGAGACATTTTTATAAAATCAATCTCTTTTATTTTGACTATCAAATCACTATCGAAATTCAACTTAAGCAAAATGAGCTATCAATTTAATTGACGATGATGATATTATGTTCATGACGGTACTACACACACACAAATCAAACAGTACTATGGGCCCAGATAACTGTACAAGCAATCTGTTCAATATTATCCACATAGAGGTTTGTAGACGAAAACAGGACCCCTATTCTTGTAGAGCAGCAAAAATAGCTAAACAGTCAAAAATATGAGCAGGCGTTAGCTCCACACAGCTCCTCTTCTACCATCTCTATCAAACTTCATTCATTTCTAATGACCTGTCCTTAACCTAGCAATGGTCTTGTAGCAATGCAACCTCCACTTATATTACAGAGTTGATGCTTACAGGAATTGACTTCTATATCAATTAGAATTTGCTACAGCATTTGTTCTCAAAAAGGTAACATCGACAAAGTTTTCATTGTTGAGGTTCTAGCCTTTTCACCAATTTATCTACATTTTCATTGCCTGTAATGTCATCATGCGCAGACATTCATCGGAGAAAGCAGACTTTGTTTAATTCAAGTATTCTAAACAGCGAGAATAAATGTCTTCAGTAATCCATGAACCTTATAAATATTAAACACTTATAATATTTTTCAAATAATATACGAAATTTAATTTCTGAAGTATAGTGTTTGTGTTTAATGTCGAAACATTAAAAAAAGTTAAAGGGAAATAGCAATCTCAAGTGAAAAACGACTCTCAACCTATGACTCACGTAAGATAATCTGTCAGATTGTGCTGCCTCTGTAAGATGTTGCTTTGCATCCTCTGCTATTACATGTTTTTCAAGACTAAGAAAAACCACAATTGTAGAAAGCACGGATATTTTTTCAAATTTTCTAGGTTTTACTTTTTATATACTACTAAGCGTGTACCCAAGAACTGAACTTGAAATCTCTAACAGCGCGAAATAAAACCTAAATTCGTGAAATAATTTGGAACTTGAAGGCGAAACCCAAAAAGAAATTTCTATTAAAACGTTTCATTATAAATTCCGAATTTTATTACAAGATAAATAAGAAAGCATGTTATAATTAAAAAGAAGGAAATAAAGTAAAAATACCTTCTCATTTCTGAATTTTAATCCATTTCTGATATGTGCATTTTTAAATGAAATCCGTATTAAATAATTTTTCTTTCTTCAGGAAAATTAAAATGTGCAACAACCAGCAGTTACAAAAATAAACTTAAAGGATGCAAAAACCTTCTTTGAAAAGTATTTAATCATTTTTGATACATAAATTCTCTCTTCTATTGTACAAAATGCAAGTACAGAACACCTAAATTAAAGAAGAAAAATTCAGTTGGGGTTTAAGTCCCTTAATTTATCATTATGTATGCAAGGGAGGGAAAAAATTAGATGAATATTTGTTCGTGTCTTTTGCTCAGTGTGTATTCAAGAATTGAACTTTAGTTCTGAAACAAAAGCAAGAAAGCAAGTGTTTTTAGAAACGTTTATAAATTGAGAGAATGGTTTAGCATACGAAATGTGGTTTTATAAATGCATCCTGGTGAATGTTTTGTTTCAATTATGTTGACCTTTTGGGTAATTTAAGTTCTTACCTTAATAATTTTTCCTGACTAATTTTTGTCATGGATTTTAGAATAACAGTTTAGACTTGGTGTAACAGTGTATTTGTGTTTTATTCCCGTAATCTGAAAAAGAAAGATTCTATGAATAAACTCAAGCGATTTTAATAAAATGTATAACGTAAATGTATTACAAAAGCGTATTGATGCAAATTGTAGGTATCAAATTATTTTCATATGAATGCAATATTTTAAAGATGATATTGTGAAGCATTCGTTTTTTAAATATTCAATCATTAACTTATTATTTCTATGCGCTTTTTAAGAATTCCTCCGTTCTTTTAGTACAGAGAAAGTGGGAGTATTTTTTTCTATTTATTTCCCAATATATTGTGAAAAGAATAGGGATTTTTATCGACTGAGAATGAAAAGAAAATGTAGACATTACATTATTTTAAATATATTGCACAGAATCATCATACTTTAATTGTACGCATTTTACAACCTTCCTTGAAAATGTGCTTACATATAGTTTTCAATTGTAAAAATTTAATGGATCTTTTAAGCCTCGCAAATTCACACTCACGTGGACAAAGAGAGAGAGAGAGACGCATATTCATATAATGGACTAATTCATGACGGTCACATGATAATATAAACACGTGTTCTACATTGGATTCAAAATGGACAATAAACTAGCTCGTACTTTTTATTCTATTTGTAAAACTTAGGTAAAATTTCAAATTGCATAGTTGGGTGAAGATGCTCAAGAGTTATAAAAATAAATTTCTGCAAAAAAAGATTTTAAAATTAAAGAAAAAAAGTCTTATTTATACATGTACTTTTAAATAAAGTGACAAATATTACTTTTTCAAAAAAAAGTTTCTGTAAAAAGCGTAATTTGGCAACAACGAAGTGCATGACTGATTTGCTGAAAATAGATAATTGCATTTATCGTGACTATGACGTCACATGTGTTTTTGAACTTGATTGGCTAAAAACACGTGGTTTAAAATTATCATGTGATTATGACGTCACATGAATTTAGTCCATTATCGAAAGTCCTTCATATGTATCTTTAATTTATCCGTCATTGAAAATAGCAGTTGCTTAGCTCTCTTTTCATTCGGTTGACAGTGGTCAAAAATTCCGCGGTCATTTGCTAATAAACCCTCTTATTGTTTTAGTGTGACGTTTTAATCACTCACTCCCACCTCCATATTGGAAACGATGAATGGATTTGTTAAAATTGTGTCATGGATAATCAAACGAATAACTTCTATATGGGCTCTGTATGTAGAAAATATTGTGTTGTGTGTGTTTGGGCTGTTTACATTCCAGCAAATGGCGTTGTGAACACTGTAAAATTGTTTTACTTATTATATGCTCATTTCATGTTATCTTCCGTCAATCAAGTCTGTGTCTAATCTCTTTTATTAGCTGTTTCTATTCAGCACTAAGTTATAATTTTTCAGTATGCATATACTCTACATTAAAGTGCCCAAATGTATAGGATAGCAATATGCAAATATCCAAGGGCAACAAAATTGTGTAAAAATATATAAATGAAAGTTAATTTTAGGATTTCAATGGAACTAAATTGATTTATGTGAAAATTTTTCTGATGTGATTGTTTTAGTCCGTAAGACGGAAGATAACAGACTTTGAAATTTTAAACGTGAAAGTATTCTAGTTGCAGCTATACACTCTTAGGGAATTCTATCTCAAACGTTATTTGGAATGTCAATATTTCTGGTCCACAGTGTCAAGTGTGTGACGAAAATTAAGAAGTCTTTATCACTCCTCATAGATAACCTAGAAGTCACAACCACATCTTTTTATTGCTTCAGACCAGTGATAGTTGCTTAGAGTTATAAATGTTACCTTACCGGTCATAAATGTTATACTGTTACCGGAAAGTAACCTTATAAAATGACAGAAAGTATTGTGGTATGTATGACATAGAATGACAGTGGGGTGAGGTATTCGTGTTGATTGGATATGACTACAGAAATCCTTACTAAGCTGCATATCGATCATATCGGCTGCAGCATAGATTACTAGAAAAATTATACTTGGTCAGATAAAATCCAATTTTTGTTCATAAAAAGTGATTCAGTTGGTAGAGTTCAAGTGTGATGTAAATCTTAGGCAGTCAGGAACTAAAACTAGGAATAAGGTATTTTGCATCTTGGAGCAAAATTTTGTAAATAAAGAGATTAGAATCCTAACGAGTAAATATATTTCTACTGGTCTAAAATAGAATCGGAGCTTCCATTATTGGTTTGAAAAGGCTGTGACTAACCCCCCTTTCAAATATATTTCATCAAATACTTAATAAAAATTACTTGAACGAAATATACCATAAGATATTTCTGCATTCAGTAAAAATGCGTGCAAATTTCTTAACCGTATTGTAAAATAGTTGAATGGGTGTGATGATATCTTATACTTATTTCACCTTGAAAGTTTTTGTTGCTCTCATAATGGTTTAATATTCTGAAAGAAAATATATTTTGACATACGATTGTATTCTTTTAATGTTTTCCTAAGAAATGTTTCAGTTTTTTTTCTCCAAAAAAGTAGATTCGATGCAGTTTTTAAAGAAATAAATTAAAATTTCAAATTAAATTTTAATTTTTTTAAAAAAAATATTTAATTTTAAATGAAGAGTCATTTTTTCGGAAACTATATTTTTTATCTTCATTTGAATAATTAGAATATTATTCATTTTAAACAGAACATTTGCGGATAAGTTAAAAGATAACGAATATGTTTAACAAATTGATAGTTCAAATAACTTCTATCGTTCATTATTATTAATAGTACAAATATGATCGAGTAAACTAGATTTAATAAATTCTGCATGAACTATGAAAAGTAACTCTTATTGCAATATACACTTACAATCTATTTCTGTTTCTTAAAAAAAAACTACCAAATTAAGAAGAGACATTTGCAGTGCACATAAAATTTAGTTCAGCTGAAGATCTAAAGATGCATGTATACTATGTGTTCATGGAAGCATTTTTTTTAAAATTGATCCATGCCACATTAACAAAGTTTAAATTAAATTTAAAAGTATCAAGAATATTTAGCTGGGGAAATCATTGTTAAAATGGCCCTGTAGCAGTGCAACAGCAGAATTTCTCAGAAGCGATAGAATAATTCTCTTGTAATCAAAATAAAGCAATGCTTTCATATCAGTTTAAATGTTGATCAGCACGTGGTAGAAAAAATAATTCATTATTTATCAGGCTCTTTTCTAGAGACGACATCAAAAGTGGGCGTGACAGCTTCGTTCAGTCTCCTGTCATGCAGCAAAAATTGTTAAATCACTCAATGAAAATTAAAGGTTTGTACCTTTAATTTTCTAATGGCTCATAATGGCTAAGGTATATATAAAAGGTATATGACATTACATAAAGACTAAGTTTCAATTAAATGTACGTTGAAAAAACAAACTCTGGTTCTTTTCTTAAATAGATTCTCAAATCAAAAGTCAATCAAGTAGTTGTTTTTCCTTTTAAGCTCCCACAGTTAGAAGTTTTTTATATAGAAAACATTTTTAAAGCCAATGTCTACAATTATGAGAACATAACGTCTAATTTAGAGTTTAGTATGCCGTAATATATTTATCATGGTAACTCTTTTGACTTTAATTCGAAATGCTGACGTAATTATGCAAATATCGCGATATTCAACATAATAACAAAGGAATATTATGAGAAGGAAAGAAGAGAGAAATCCATTAACTGTTATATATAACTTATTTTTTGGAACTGAACTGAATTATTTCAAAGATTTATTGATATGTAAGCCTTGAGCTAAATTTGGACATTTCTGTTATACAAAAACTGAGAAATTCTCAACGTTCCTGAAAGCGTAGGGCCAAAAGTGTAGAAATGGATTAAGTTTTAATTGTGTTTAAGAGTTTAAACGTGTTTTATAGCTTTACAAGCACTCAAGGAGGTTTTTTAAGCTAAGAGATTGTCTTATAAAAATGAAGAAATGAAAGTTCACTGGAAGGAAAACATTTGAACTCATCTTCTCAGGGAACTCTTAAAAGGATATTTGTAAAATAATGCAATTTTTGTAAGTAAAATACATTTCTGAGAAAACAAATACTTTTTTCTCCATGTGGTTAACGAAGAAAGTTTATCCAGGTAAAGTGCATTAATAAAATAGCGGTTCATTTTCAAAAAAAAACTTTTTGGTTTACTATATGTATTGAAAATTATTTTCTAAAATATTTATGATCAACATGTTTCGTTTTATGAGGTGTCTCCACTGATTAAAATTATTTCACTTTAATTGATTTCATTCTTTATAGGCACTAATTTTTTATTTTTGCATTAATTATTAAAATGTACATATTGAATATAAAATAATTGCCTATGTACTTCATAGCATTTGAGATATTATTCTGTCCATTATATTGAACACAACTTACTGTAAGAAAAAAAATCCTTAATTATTATATATTTTTATATATTATTCTCATAATAAATAGTAAAACTCAGTTTTATCAATAAAATTTCTTTGCATTATTATGAGATTAAAATAAAAAAGTTTGTCGTTAATTAGGATTTTTTTTCTTTTAGCAAATTAAGGAAATTTTCATTCTTAGAGAAACCAAATTATTATTTTGTTTAAAGAAAGCATAGCAAAATGTTAAGAATATATTTCAGAATTTCTTAAAATCCTTAATTTACTTTGTATAGTTTATTTACGTATATCTGTTTGTTATGAAATCGGAGAACTATATATATATAAATTTATTTATATGTCAAAAAATTTTTAAATAAATTATGCTAATTGACTAAATTTATACTACAGATAGTAAGCATTTTGACTGTGAAAAGTATTTCAAAATTCAATTGGATTTTGAATTATTTTTCTGGTTTGAAAAATATATTAAATGGATTAATGCTCCATTTTTTCACACAATTAAAAATATCTGAAGTATGTTACTTGGTATTTTTTAATATTACTCATTTGAGAATCCATTGAAAACGTTGTTAGATGCTCGTAAAGTTTTTGGAACTTATTAATACATATTTAGAAAATAATGTTGTTTTGGTAGAATTCTTCTCTAAATAAAACTTGAGAAGTTATTTATCTCTTATTAATACTCATTTTGTTGGTTTTTTCACCTTTTTTTTTAGGCATAAATTATATAGTCGTATATTTTAAATTTTATTTTTTTCACATAAATGCTTATGAAAAGAAGCGCAGGCTTTTTGGGGGATAATTGATACAGTAAAAATACAGTTAAATTGGATATGTCTTATTATTAAATTAAATTTTGAAAAATTTGGAATAATAACGTAATTTGTTAGTATTGAACAATTAATGCATCTGAAAATTTTAATTTATGCAAAGATAACATAACGTGGCATACAGTATATTTTTACTTGAATTATTTCATTATTATATAATTAGTTATTGTAATTAAAATACATTATTTTTTATTCAAAACATTTTTTTCTAATTTGTGATTAAATATCACAAGGTTAGTTATGATTAATTATAATTCTAAATAATTTTAGTTTTATTTCTGTGTAAGAGCAAAAATATTTTTAACGAGAAATACAAAAAGAATATTATAAATCTTTGGAAAACGTGGAGGGAAATTAAATTATATGATCATTGTTTTAAATATGCTGTTACTTGAGTTGTGTGATTTTAATATTCAGGATATATAACATCTTCAACAACAGAACATAGGCAAAAATAATGTCACAAATTATGCATGAAAATCATAATAATCATTTTATGTTTCACATAACTCATTTTAAAACATAAATTCTAAAAAGTTTTTAATATTTTTAATTTATACTTTAGATTTTATGTACCACACTTATAAAAATTCGTAGTAAGATAACTTTGCTCATGGAGTAAAGAATATTAGAAAATATATTAAAACACAATGTATGAATTCACTACTGGAAAGTAATGTTCATACCAAAAAATATACTACATATATTGAAAGAAAGCCTATTAGATACTATCTATATCATCAGAATGAAATACATATACAGATAATACCTATTATCAATACAATAATATATATTATCGATGTGATCAGAATAAAATACATGAAATTTGATATCATCAGAATAAAATGCAGTGAAACTAGAAAATAAGAGCGTCATAAATACATAGCAAAAACAATTGCTTTGCAAAGAGAAATGTATACATTAAGTTTGATATTGTAATATATGACATCATGCAACAGCATTTTAAGTAATAAATAAAAGATAGACTGTAATATTTAAATGCAATTTTGAAACACTTCCTCTATAGAATTTCATAAAATGTTTTACTGATATTTAGACTTCAAAAAGGTGTTTTTGCGAATATTCTCATAGCCTTTATTATAACAATTTTTTTAAAAATTTTCTTTGATAATAATTTTATAAACCCTTATTGTTTATTTCCTTTAAACTGTTATAACTCCTCTCTTGTTTTGCTTATTTTCGTGATTGTTGATAACAAAGTTATTTACAAGGTTTTGTAACGCATTTCGAACTTCAACATACCACTTCATAAAATTACGAGGCTACAGGCAACAAACATATTAATTTCAATTCCCAATTAAATGCAGTCAAGGACATCTTAATCTCCTAAATTCAACACTGTAGCAACTTAAAGACATTGAATCTCTATAATTTTAATGTGCATTATCCCCATTACATGGCAGGACTATAGCGGTAACAAGATTCGAGTGAGTGAATGAGTGAATATTTACGTCGCGTTATTAAATCACAGGAGGGCTTTTAGAGGCAGACATCGTAATTTTGAACTATGGTAAAGTGATGAGGAGGACACTTGAGCTTTCAACCCTTCTCTTAACTTCCACACCCCACTAACAGGATGACATTTGAGACTCGACATAGTTGAAGTGCATCGGCTCCTTCTGCGCAGGGGTTCTTCAGTGGTACTTGACCCGAACTCATGGCTGGCCTGCCACGAGTCCTTTACCTTGACCACTAGTCTACCCCGGCCACACCAAAATTCGAAGCATACAATGCGTGCCATAAATTTACAGCCATAACAATTCGGCTACACAAGCTCAAAAAATGTGAAATGTATTGAAATGCCTTAAAACTAGAAAATAAAAGTGTATAACTTAATAAATGACAGTTTAAATATTGTAACACAAATTGTAAAATTTCATAAAAAGAGACGAATTTCAAAGAATTTTTTAAAAAATTAACAAGTTGAAAAAATAAAGAAACCTTACAAGAGAAGTCAATAGAAGTAAGTTATTCTTCCATTAAGATATGAAAATTCACCAAACAGAGATTTTAAGGAATTTCTCTTTTTAAAAAAAAAAGTTAAAAGTTAATAAACATTTCTAGGAAATTAAATTTCTTTTCTCATTTTCTGTTGATCAATTTATATGTCTTATTTGAATAATATGCGCATTTAATGCAAAATGCATTTTCGTTTATCATGTTATCAGTATTAGCATTAAGAAAAAATAAAACTACTTTTCAGTTTGCTGAATATAGTTTAAGGTGCAGTTTACTATGTTACGATTCTTCATAGATTCTTCATGGCATTTGCAAATTAAATACATTTAATTTACCTAATTACTTAAGGCTGTGAATTTAAAACGTACTTGCGTTTAGCAAGTGAGTATATTCTTAATAGAATACCTTTTAAAATCAGAATTGAATAAATTATTGCAGATTTCCCAAATTGCATTTAACTTATATAAACTAGTGGCTTTTACGGCTAGCTATAACTAGAGAATGATTTTAAAGTTCATATATATAACTTAGAAGTTACGATTCAAATTATTGCTTGAAACATTAGATTATTCTATTATTTTAATTCTTCAAAAATGATAGAAAGATAAGTTTTTGTAGCTTTATCCTGAAAAAGATAATTCTCTAAAACATTTGAATTGGATTACTAAAAAGTTATATTATTTTTCATGAAGTTAGTTAAGTTTTTTTGAATTAGAACCTTCTTTTAATCTCTCAGAGTAATTATAATACAAGTGTGAGTAATAAGTTCTTACTTGAAATTTTTAAATTTAAATAGAAATATATAATGTCTAACATTGTCCAAAGAGGTATTTAACATTTTATTTGCTATTTATAAATGCATGTACAACAATTTGAAAGTGATTCATTTTGGAAAATAATTGGAGTAGTCTCGGTTGTGTAGTACGATATTTAGCTAAGGGTTGTCTATCTAGTGCTATTTGATGTACCGTAAGACTTCAAGCTTAAATAATTCTTCGTATAACTCTTGCACAAATTAAAGTGCTGCACAATCAATCAAAAGTGAGTAACTTCAGAAATCAAATAAATTAATAAGTGAGAAAATATAAAATTTTAATGCAATATACATCAACAAATCATTTGTAAACATCATTTTTATTTCAGTTGCTTTATTTGATGCAGTTTTAGTCCGTTTCATCCAAAATAAATTTCCAAATAATCCACTCCCATTTCTCAAAATTGCTTATGCTGCTGTGAACAAGTAAAATACGAAATAAAAATAATTTTCTAGTTTTGCTTACAAAGGTGTTTCAAGATGAGGGTTTAATGTTATAGAAGAATGAGATTAAATATCTGAGAGGGGATAATTAATTGTTTTTCTTTTAGTAGAAAATATCACCAACCGCCATTACTGCTTTGAAATCTCGATTTCGGGTAATGTGCTCGTCCATGAATCATTTCGATTTGCGTAAGCCTACTGCGAATATTGAGTATATTAAATTCTGGTTGCCTCATTTTGCAAATTAGTTTATTAAATAAAAATTAGTATTTATCTCATATTTCTTCTGCGAATGACTGACTTAGCAAACACTGGAGCTTTTAGTTAATTTCCATCTGAAATATGTGTAAATTTGTAAACTAAAACTGAAAATTATAAGCGAATTCAAACTAGCAAGCTTTAAATTCTTGAGTAACGTACATTTCGTATTTCAATTGAATGGAATAATCTCTTAAGTCTTTCAAGAAATTCATGTCCTTCTACTTCCTTCTCTTGCTCTGCCCCTATTTTCACGCTTTCTAATATTCATGTCGTCTGTCAAAAAGCATAAATTTCCATCACCGTACTGAACTCCCGTGTTTTCAGACTACAGCATTAATACTCAACCTGTGGCCGGTCTTTTCTGAGTGACCCGGTCATGGCCCATTGAATTGAGAAATTCAATTATTTAAGAATAATGTACTAAACATTTAGCTGGAAATTCAATCCATCAGCCAAGTAAAGTTAACAATTTTGCTATCAACATGCTTTACTTGATAGAATGTAAACAAGAGGCTTAGTCACTGATGAAAGGAAATAGAAACTACCCCATAACTCATTAAAAGATGCGTAAAAGTAAATACTTTTTTGTGCGTGTTTCATAAAAAGGTTAATATAGTAACAAAGTAAAATCCCCCCCAAAATGAGTTTTAATATGTTCATTAATTTTGCTTTGCCCAATGTTGCTTTGGTCTTATAGTGTTTTCCCCGTTATCCTCATATTGCAGCCCGCGTGAAATACTAGTCATATGTATGTGGCTCGATGGGGGGGGGGAGTTCAGTACCCCTGGAGGACTAGAGGATATAAATATTATTCGCTCTTTCTATATTACTTTTTAATTATTATCTGATAACACATGGTATTTTTTATCATTGACGAAAATGGGAGGGCAACAGAGATGAAAACCCGTTCCTGAAGAGCAATTTATTTTCAGAACTAATGATCCCTTAAAAATTTATTTGTTATGCTCTGTATAAGTTACATGCGTATAATTCACCATATTTGAAATTTTTTCGATGTGCAGGTAAGTTAGATTTGTTAAGATTAAACAAACAGAGGGAAAAAAATGAATTGGTAGAATACTTAATGAAAATAGTTAGATATCAAAAGGAATTTTAATTTTTGAACAATGTGATATTTATCTTAAGATCCACATTGATTTTAGAAAAATATTAACATAGAAAAACTGATAAAATAATACCTATAGAAATCATCGTGGAGAATAATAATTCACAAAGTAATAAGCTATACAAAAGCCCCCAAGAACGTCTTTTTTTAAATAAAAATATTCCATCGTGTTACAAAAGAAACTTAGCAAGAAGACATCGAATTCAATTTGTCACAATCCCCTTTCGTAAAATGTCTGGGACATTTGCTCGACATTTGTGCATCTTGAGTCAACCGCTTGACCGCATTCCGACCAAGATAGAGTTCTCTTTCAGTTTCTTTCTTTTTTCCTTGCCTAATACTTCCTCCAACTGAGCACACGGTGTCTGAAGATGAATTCGATAACCCACGCTCCAAGAACTCGGATTATTCTGCATCAAGACGGAAGAAAAGGATGCCAGTCGCCAGTTCTTTCGCCCATTCATCACTTTACGGGGGACATGGGATGGTCCCCTTTTTGCCGCGGGTATTGTCCTGCTTAAAAATTGATAGGCTGGGAAAAACGCTGAAAAAATAGGAATCGTTTTCTATTCTGACGGTACAAATGTGTTTGCTCTTGATTTTTCTTGGTTAGATTGCTAAGGAATAGACACATATCGTAAAATCTGACGTATAATGCACACCTATATTGTTGAAATGCCTTTTTTAATTTTTATTTATATTCGCCGTATAACGCGCACACTCCTTTTTTTAAGAAGAAACTTGAAACGTGTACTCTTATGTTTAGAAATCATTTATTCGAAGCATTATCTCAGGTTTTTGAAAAAAATAGTTTTGTTCTAGAACTACAACACTTTAAGTTCATAAGGTGTAGGTCATCTCTTTTATTTTTAATGATATCATTCTTATACCCCGCGAATAACAAGCACCCGCCAATTTCGACCTTAAATTTGAGTTAAAAGTGCGCGTTATGCGCGGGACAATACGGTAAGTTATGTGTCGAATATGATTGTGTAAATTATGATATTTGTTACATTTAAGTTATATTTTAAATTAATTATAAATGATGCTATATATGTAGTTGAATAGTAACTAGTAACATTAATGTGATTTAGGAACTTAAACTGAATCTCAGTTTTCTCAATTTGATGTAGAAGCACGGTTTTTCAAAAAACGAATTTGTAGTAAGTATTCTTACGATTTGTCATGGAGTGAAAAGCTCTTAATTTTTACTAATACAGCAAATATTTTTTCTTTTATGGCATGTTATCAATTTTTGGTGATTATAAAAAATATCTAAATATTCTTATTTTTTGTTTACAAACTATGGAAGATGAGGAAATAATTTTATAACATGTTTGGTTGAAGATTGCAAATTTAGAATCATAACAAGAATCACTTATACATTTGGAAAGTACGTTTGTTCAAGAATACTATAAATATATTTTTTAAATTAGATTAAAATTAGAACAATGTGTCTGTGCTTAAATGTATAAAATTTTAAAACATTTTAAACTAGTGAAAATCCTTTAAAATTCGTTGTAAATGTAGAAAATTATCTGAAATAAATTAAAAACATTGCAGATTTTTTTAATATACTCAATCAAATTTTTTATGAAAAAAATTAAACCAATTAAAATACTCTCCTTATTCAAAAGAGAATAAAAAATTTCCTATTCCTTTTCTACAAAAACTATTACCATAAAATCTATATAGCAATTTTTTACGATTTTAATAAATAAGATATTTTTCCAGTGATATTCCTTATTGCTAAATATTTTTAAGATGTTTGGAGTAGATTATGCAAATTGATAAGGAAAAAGTAATTATATCAAATATAACGATAGATTCGTTAAAATAAAGCATACCACACTTGAAACTTCAAAAGTACTTCAATGAATACAAGAATTTTTTTCCCTCTAATGGGGCAGCGTATTGATATTTTTTTTACATTTCCAGACCTAGTTCATTCCCCAGGAGCTGGTATCACTTTTTAGTGCGGCACCAATTGCCGCAAGTAATTTTGACGCCCAGTTTCCTTCCCAGATAGAGGCACCTGAGCTCAGACGATGCGAAATGGAACTTAGGAGCTTAATTTTGCCGCGACCACCCAAGCCAAACGGGCACTTGAAAGAGTTTTTACATGCCGCATAATTATACGACATAACCGCTGTCGATTTTCTGCATCATGAAAATCCACTGACTTGGGCCGGGGTCTAACCCGCAACCATGGGTGCAGAAGGCCAGCGACAAACCAACTACGTCACCCAGTCGGCCGAATACAAGGAATAATTTATCAGTTTCTGTCGGTTAAGAAGAATATCTGTTTGTTATGCTTTCACTAAACAAAACCTATTACATATTTCAAAATTTATTTAGTTTTAGTGTCAAATTTTTTAAATGAATTTCACGTACAAACTTTTATTGCAATCCAGTTTTTAAATGTCAAGACCATGCAGAACTTCTGGAATTATGCAACATAATGTGAGTTCTTTTATACAACAAAAATATACAGTTTTCTAACATAATTTTGACCAAGCAGTCTTCCCGTATTCCATTTTACTCTTGATAAATGTATAGAGAGCATGGGATGTGCTTTGCCTTATAAATTTATCAGATTTTATTTATTTTTACTTCAGGGTGGAGTTTCCTGAAGCAAATTAAGTAAAACTAATTCTTCCGTTCTACTTGCAGAATATGTTTTTGATCCATTAAGTACTCTATTCTGAAAGGGTAAAGGAAAATGAAACCGTTGTAATCTATAATAAAATAGTATTACCAAATAGTTGTTAAAAGTATTTTTTTTATTTTATGGGGAAAAAATCTTATTTTAAGAAAAACGAATGCAAAAAATTAAGACATAGAAATTAGATGAAAAAATATGGTACTTAAATCCACCCATATGTAATTTCACAAAAGTGTTTCAATAACGTATAAGAAATGTTTGTCAGAGATATCTGAAAAGTACTTTAGCATTTATTTTTTGATATATTTAATAATTTGTGATTTACTAGGTCTTGCATTTATTAAATCTATCATTCTCTGAACCTGGAGTTTTTCTTGCTATTGTAGCAATATACATAATGTTATACACAGAAAATTCGAGTTTATTATTTTATATTGGCACAAAAGTTTTTATTCACGACTTATGAATATTTTGGTAGTTATTATTTATGTACACAAATGAATTTAAAACAGAATTTTTTACAGGGAAATAAAATAAAGTGAAGTGAAAATACTACTCTGTGGGCATATGCATTTTATTGTTATATACTTTAACAATTTTAACAAATTATGTTTAATGAAAACTTACCTCTAACATCTTAATAGAAAATCATTTTCAATGCACATAAATTGAATTTACGCAAAAATTATGCATATAAAATACCTGACGTTTAATTCTACTAGTATATTTAGCACTATAGAATAAACCGTAATGCTTTTAAATTATAGATTCTATTGTTCCCATAAAAGTAAATTACTTTTTCTTCCAAATCATGATGCGAAACATTAAAACCTAAGAAACAGTGTTACTCATGTTATCCTCAAATATACCTTTGTTACTACAACACATGGTATTGAAATAAATAAAAATTATGACGAATCACTAAAATTGAATACTATATTGAATCCATCAATTCTAAAGTTTTAACTTCCATACTAGGGGTCGGCAACCTATGGCACGCGGTGCAACCACAGTGGCACTCTGTACTATTCTACAAATTTGTTAGTTTTTAAATGGATGAAAGTTGATTCATTTGTAATGGGCTGTATTTGATAAACATCTTCAGAATTATAGACGTTTACGGAAATACGTTAAAATCTGAAAGGTATTTCTTGAGATAAATTTATAACTATTTTGCAAATTATGGAATGTCATTGCTGAAGAGATTTAATTATTTATAGATAAATAATTTCAGCACTCTGCTTTCCGCTGTGGGTTTGATGTATCCAAGTAAAAAATCTTTCCTAATATGAAAAATATTTAGAATCCACAAAGAAATAGTTTAACAACTGAATGATCAGAATCGTGTCTTATTGAATGTCACCCCTGATTTTGTGATTTCAAAGTAGAGCTGTACAAGCACTAATTTAATGTTAGAATATATATTTATCTTTTCATTGTCTATTTCTTATTTTAATAAGTATGTATAAAAATACATATAATATTTGTATATTTTTAATTTTCTTTATTTGTGTTGAAAGTTATATTTTATGCTGCTTACTTTTAAGATAAGAAACATCTTAAATGGTGCTAAATCAATATATAATAAAACAGTAGATCTATATTACTGTCCTCCATTTTCTATTTCGACATGCATTATCATGGGACTTGGATTACTTTCGATATTCGACTACTTGCGACAAATTTTTTAAAAAACGGAGATATGGAGGGGTTTTTTTTGTGGTTTTTAGATTTATTTAGTAAATTTTAAGAAAAATATGCTAAAATTATGAAGAGAAAAAGAAATTATTATAACTAAAATTCGAAAAAATTCATAAAATTTAAAAAAAAGTAAATAAATAGGGCCAATTTTGTACCAAAAATTTATGAACAAATTCTTAATTTTCCAATTTTGATGTGTTCCTATGAAATTCATTTTTGAAATGACCTTCAGGATAAGAGATATTTTAATTTTTACAAAAACTCGAGCACTTTAACAAATTTTTTTTCTGAAATTGCTTATAAAAAACAGCGATTAAGAAACGGTAAATTTTGTAATAAAACTGTGATTGATAAATCTGAAGGTTAAAGCATTTATACTATTATACACAATATTTGAAAACATTTCAGTTAATTATTTTCAAAACTTTTATAGCTATCGCTGCCTTCTTTTAAGCATTTTCAAAAACACATACACACACAATTGAGTAAAAAGCATTTTAATATATGACATCTTGCTTAAAGTAATGGCATCTGCTTTTACTGAAACACTTGTAGTTTTTGTTCTAGTGAACGTAAAATAATAAACTTAGTATTTTTATCAAGCTAATAAGATGACCTATACAAAAAATCATAAAAAGATTGTTCCTTGGCAAAATTTACATGATTAGGGTAGTAGGATACTTAAAAAAATGTCGTAATGTCAGGCTCACTGAATTATATTGGTGGATTGGCTTAGCACGCCACATCTAAAAGTTAGCCGTCCCATAGTCTAAACTATTATAATTCCATAACATGAGGAAATGCTATCAAGAAATGTTAACATTTTCAACATTTCACAAAGAATAAATAGTAAAGGAAAATATATATGACTTTGAAAAGAATAAAATGGCACACTTATGTTATTATTATTTATTTTTTGAAGTAAAAAAAGAGCAATTCAAACTACATTTTTGAAGGTCTTCAAGTTTAGAGCAAAATAAATTCTTCTTATGCAATATCATAGCAAGTGTACTCTTTTATCTTGCCAAACATTTTATCCACATAATTTATCCTCAAAAATATTTGTTGTAGAAAAAATACGAAGTATCTCCTTTGCACTTTGTTTCAAAGAAAAAGCATTACCGCTAAGGACATTATAGTCTGAAAATGAGACAATAAAGTGATATAATGGCAATAACGTGATACATTTCCATAAGAAGACACAGTTCATCTCCATTATGTTCTTCAAAGTCGCCCCAGAATAGTAAAGAGAAGAAAGATGTACCACGAAATTACATCACCACTTGACGGGCACTTAAAGAAAAAACTTTAAACTGCATAATGGCTTAACAATAAAATCAATTTTGAGAGATGCCATGTTAGCAGCTGAATCCAAAACATTCGCTGAAATGTCGATTATGGGATTTAATGGAGAGTAAGCAAAAAAAGTACTTTGGCCTTATTTCGAAATGAAAGATAAAGAAATGGCAATATATATACTGGAAACTTTGACTCAGATTTGTAACGTCTAGGAACAGTATTCTTTTTTCCTAGTAAGTGTACGTGATGTGACTAAAGACACGATATGTATAAAAATATTTGTTTCTTAACCGCGGGTAATTTTTTATTTAGAATTTAGATATTTTCAAACCGTGGGTAATTCCTTATATACAGTTTAGATATTTTTAAACTTTGCGTCTCTTAATAAGTAGTTCTATATATTTGGTAAGTGTAATAAGCTGTTCACACTTCCTTCGTATATATATATATATTGGTGTCCAAAAGTTAAGCATAAATCGTAAAATGCAAAAACCATGGAGTAAATATTCGTAAAATTATTCCAAATATATTGCGGATATTAATTGGGTGAAGAAGAAACATTGGGTTTATGCACGTCCTGCGCGAAACACCGGCGCATGTCGAAACCGATTCACGCAGTATAGGCAGTTCAAACAAGTTTAGTGCAACTGCTGTGCGAAGGAACGTTGTTAACCATCAAACAAGGTGAATGATGGCACAAAGACGTCAACTGGACATGTTTACGAAAGGTAGAATCGTTGGAATGCTGGAATCCTCACGATTACAAACCGAAGTGTATCGAATTCTGAATGTGGAACAGTCTGTGATCTCAAGACTGTGGCAGAGGTTTCAAAGAACGACAGATGCCACCCAACAACCAGTATCAGGTCGACCAAGAGTCACAACCCCTCGCCAAGACCGATATCTGGTAATAAGTGAGCGACGTCAGAGGGGCAGAACTGCCAAAGCACTGGGTTTTGCGGTCACAGTCGCCCCAAGAATACGAATTTCGAGACAAACTGTTTACAGGAGACTCAATCATGCTGGCCTGTATGCCAGAAGACCAGCAGTTTGCATTCCCCTCACGTCTGCGCATAAACGCGCTCGTTTGAACTGGAGATTTAACCATCAACATTGGAGTGTGGGAGAGTGGATCAATGCGATGTTCAGTGACGAGTCCCGGTTTAGTCTGAGTAGTGATTCTCGGCGGGTAACGATATGGAGAGAACGTGGAACACGTTTTTAATCAAGAAACATAAAGGAAAGACATCATTTTCCATCAAGGGGAGTAATGGTATGGGCAGGCATCATGATAGACGGCTGCACAGACCTCCATTTCTTTGACACGTGGTCTGTGACTACTCAAAGATACAGAGACCAAGTTCTTGAGCCTTATGTTCGCTTGTTTCGAGGTGCTGTCGGTCCTGACTTCATATTCATGGATGATAATGCGCCATGTCACCGAGCGGTGCTGATTGATGACTTCCTTCAAAGGGAAAACATCCATCGCATGTCGTGTCCTGTGAACTCCCCTGATTTAAATCCTATCGAGCATGTATGGGATATGCTTGGGAGTCAAATTCCAGCTCCTTAGCACCCACCAAGCTCCATTACAGAACTGAAGAGAGCTCTCCAAGAAGCTTGGGACCGTTTGAACCCACAGCTCATTCATCATCTCATAGCAAGTATGGTAAACGCTGTGCAGGGTGCCTGGCGGTCAGAGGTGACCACACGCCTTATTAAACTGCAGCATCAGTATTTTATTTAATGTTTTCTTTCCTTTTTTCTTTAAAGTGTGAATCCTTGCTATGCTTAGTTTTCTGTCAAACTGCTACTTTGTATAATAAAATTAATTATTATCATTCTTTTGATTTGCTTTCTTATTTTATAACCATTTTACACTCGCATATCACGTTTTCTGCCATTCTGATTTACAGTTCATTCTTTATTAACATATTTATCAATTATGCTTAACTTTGGACACCAGAGTGTAGATATATATATACATATATATATATATATATGTGTGTGTGTGTATGTAATATTTCACTCTAGTATCCTTTTAACTTCCTTTTAAATATTGTTTAATTCTTTGGTTCAAGACTAACGCGTTAATCTTAATCGTAATCTAATAATAACATTGTTTCCAACCAATCACAGCTCTCTTTAGAAAGGAGTCACGGTGCCTTCACTGCCAGTATTTAAACCAAGGGAGCCTTGTGCTCTCTGTCTCTTTGGAGTTAGCCGCGGTCGACACAGTATTCCACACACTTTCACCACACACCCCAATGCAAACAAAAATAGCTCCAGCAATTTTTTCTTCATTTTATTTTTATTTCAGGTCGCAATCTAACGTAATTTCTTAATTTTAATTTTTAATTTTTAACTTCAATTGTTTTCTTTTCGTCATTTTTTCCACCTTCCACTAATCATGGCAAGTGTAATTTTTAATGCTCACTCTAATACAAGATAGGGGAAGAAGACCTCGTACCTCGTCAGAGATCATGTGCCCCCATTGACCATTCTACCATTCACTCTCTCTCTCTTTGTCTAAATTATGTGTAAATAGCCGCTGCACTTTTATCCTTTGTGTGATGCCTTATCATTCGTGCTTTATGATAATCTTATTGTGTTGCCCTAACGCCATTGAAGTTTGATATGAAAATAAAAAGAAAAATGAATTCAGAAGAGTTTTCCGTTCATGAAGAAACAATCAACATAAACAACCATCGGGACTCTACACATAAAGAACCAACACAGATAAAAACCGGCCAACGCTACAAAATGACTCGCCAAATTTACTGCACACACATATACATTTGTACATCCAACTCTTTTTTACACCATCTTGAAATAAATAACACGGTACTGGAATTTGACAAAAAAATTTTTACATGAGTTTTTTGTTCTTGCTCGAATTTAAAAAAAATGGGGGACTCGTGCCTTTTGGATGAAGACGATTTGAATTTATTAATGTTTTTGATAATAAAGAAGTCGATACTGGTGAAATCGAAGGTGAAGTTTAGCTATTAAGAACTGATTTAATTCGCGAGGGCTTGAAATTTGCTACAAGTATGGAACAATATTTTAGAGCTAATAATCCTCACTTGATCAACCATTAAAATTCCTACTTAATCTCTTGTTTAGCATCAAGAATTATATAATCAACTTGAGGAACCAAAAAGACCGCCGCTAATAAGATTTTGTATTAACAAAAAAAACACAACAGAGGTCTTTATTAACGAATTTTTCCCCCATTTGAATCAAAACCGTAAGTTGTGATAGACATATCTGACACATCTACTAATGACAGCATTTTTGATCCAGTTCGTCGCATGATGAATAGTTCATAGGTAGTAGTTTTGTTCTCAATATCAGTATAACTAGACTGAATATTAAGAAATATTAGCTTCAGTAGTATAGTAGTACACTCATGGTCTAAGTAACCAAGAATGCAAGTTTAAATAATGTATATAAGTATATATATCTATAATGGTTTTAAGCTTAAGAAATTAGTAAAAAATTCATTAAGATCGAATATACGGCTGGCCACAAAAAAGGCCTCAAGATAACATACTAACCATGTGAAATTTACATCATGCGTTGGAAGTGATGAAATATACAAACCATTAAATTAGCACTATAGTGCAAACGCACATCACGGGCGATCGTAGCGCCACCCACAAATGCCATATAAGGGGAGAACAGATTCGCGATTTGATGCACGGCAATTGTTATTTCGTGTTTTTTTTTTTTTTTTTTTTTTTTGCATAAGCTGTTTACCTGTGCCTCGTGAAAGACATCAAGCGTCTTTTGACCAAATTTCTGAATTCAACCGAGAAAGAATAGCAATCTATAGGGATTGCGGATTATCCTTCAGAGAAATCGGTCAACAAATTGGAAGAAACCAAGCAACTACAACTTGGATATGTCACCGCTGAATGCAGGAGGTAACAACGGACCGATGGGCCCAATAGCATCCATCCCGTTGCACCACTGCTAGTGATGACAGGTGGATTGTGGGCTTAGCAGTAGTGGATCGGGCAGCCACATGATGAACCATAGCATAACAGATTCAATCTGTTACGCATCATTCAGTGTCCTCTAGTACCATTTGACGCTGTTTGCAGCAGAGTGGAATGTCCGCAAGGCGTCCATTGCTTCTTTTACCCTTGACTAGAAACAAAAGGTGCTTGAGCCACCAATGGTGCAATGAGCGGATGATATGGACAACGGAATGGAACGACATTGTGCTTACTGACGAATCATGCTTTCTGCCTGCAACCATGCGATCGTCCGAAAAATCTCATGTAGGTCTCTAATGATGAAAGAAATGTACTATTAGTGGGAATCATAAAAAATAGTTATTTATTTTAAAAATAATTAATGGAAATTAATACAGAATTTTAAAACAGCAACAAAATCTTAAATCACTTACCTAGGCAAATTAAACTTCCAATCTTTTTTAATCCGTAATTACTTTAAGAGTTTGTAAAGATTTATTGCTCGTGTCATTATTCAATTTTGTATTATTTTCTGTACCTAAAGAAAATATTCCAGTATATATATTCTATTTTTTTTTATAAATGCTGGTATCATAAATTGAAAATCTTTGATTTATTCTCAAAGGGGAATATAATTTAAATATACTTCCAATACCATTTTTGCAAAAACTTGTTCCAGGTCGTTAAAGTCAAAATAAGATATATATCGACTTTTTTGAAAATAAATTAAGTATTTTATTTTTCCTTAATAGTTATGAATTTTCTTAGATTTTAATCAAACATGCAAATAATATTTTTTACCCTTTTTTAAATTGCATAAAAATTATAAATGAGTTTAACTTTCACAATAAATTTTCTTTAATATAGAGAGAGATCAATGTCACAAAAAAATTTGACAGAAGCTTTCTTAAATCATTATATCATAACAAAATACAAAAAAATAATAACCTTCAAGAAAATTATAATTATTTTACTTAAATATATATAAAACGTTATAAATATATATTCTTATTCACGACTGCAAGTTTTCTATATTTTTATTATTCATTGTAATTGAAAAAGCTACTTTCTGTCTTATACAAAATAAAAAAGGTAACAAAAAATTAAGCATTTGAAGTTATGATAATCGTTTAATCATTAAGAAAAATAATATCTTATTTATGGGTGGGGACAATAGTATTTTTAAAATGATTTTGTGGTCACAGTGAAATTTCTCTATTTAACGCTCAAAAATAAATAAATCAAAATCCACAAAGAATAATTTTATGAATTTTTAAAAACACAAGATGTGACACAAAAAAATGAGACTATATGTGAAACTTGAATAAGCAGCGGAATTGGCAACAGCTGTTTCGTGACGTTATTTTACACACCTTCCCTATCCATATGGCCAGTTTCACCTTAATCGATCACGCCAGTTAGGGAGTACTGCGTCATTGAGTGAACACGTGCAGCTTCATTCTGCCGGAAAAAATGTCGAATGAACATCAAATTTATTGTGAAACTTAAGAAAGCCACGAAAACATTTCAAATACTAACCGAGGCTTATGAAAATGAAACTTTGTTTAGTGTACATATGTTTGAATGGTATAAGAGATTTTCAGGGGGGAAAAAGAGGGTGAGTGCGGACGATGATGAACCTGGTGGCGCCCAAGGTACAGATTACAGATTAAAACATAGCAAAAATTTGTGGTTTGAGAGGTTTCCCTCTCACATTAGTGTTGAGACTATTGTCAAGCAGTTTTTGATAATGAAGACATTATTAAGATAGAGAATCCTCCTTATTCACCTTATTTGGCACCATGGGACTTTTTTCTACTTCCTATATTTAAATCTTGCTGAAACAGAACCCCTTTTACCTCAGTTGATGAGGTTCCGGCAAAAACGGAAAGTCTCCTAAAGGGCTTTCCAAAAACTTCGTTTCAGAACTGTTACTAGCAATGGCAGCACCGAATGCAGAAGTGTGTGAATGCTGAAGGAAATTACCTTGGAAATGTTACTGTTACGAAGTACTGATTCTGTAAGTACAATGATCATTGGTGTTTTTTTTTTCGTGTCACACCTTGTAGATGTTTGACAATTTTTTCTGGCTCGAAAAGCCATCTTTTTTGTCCGGTTGCAGAGAATGCGTTATTTACTTCAAGCTGCATGAGGTATGCTTTCCCAGTTTCCCAACAATTTAACTCCTTGGCGCGCATCGAATGAGCTCTGCTAGGATCACCTCTTCCATAAGTTTCTGATGAGCGCAAATACATATGATGCTGAAGTGGAAAAATTAGAGTGTATTGGGCATACCTAAAAGTGTAGGGATACATGTCTTTTAGATCTTTAAAGCAAAAACAGAGAAAAAAAGTTAAGTGATGGAAAAGCCTGAGAGGTCATAACTGACTCACTGATATTTTATCTAGACAGCAGGAAAACTGCACATTGTGCTGTTTATTTACATCTTCTGTCTTCAAACGACAGCTCTCAAGATGGACAATTCCCCCAAGATATAAATTTATGGTGCTAGTTTCAAAAGGAAGAAGCTGAATGTAACGAAATCCAACATGGTCATAAACACATACACACATGCTATATGCCATAAGGAATCAAATGAAGCCAACTTTTAGAGATCTAGGTGATCCTATGTTATTAAGAAAACGTTGACATGGAAAGACTCAGAGCCCAAATGAGTCAGTTAATAACAACATATTGTCAGTGATTCTAAAATTTACATTTGTGGAATTAAAAACTTTAAAATTAGGGGTAAATATGGCTACTGCGCAGTTCAGTATGAGTCATGTAGCAAAATTAATGATCTTAAAACATTGTGATACTGAACCAAGTTAAAACTGTGCGTCATGCTTCAAAAAATTAAATGCACATAGGATTCGTGTAGCTCAACGAAAGCACCTTAAGATCCCCAAAAAAGGCTAAATTGTTAAAAATAATGAAACAAAAAATATACGAGTCTTCTGTAGGAGCAGAGGGTAAAAAATTGCTTCATTTGCTTCTGGAAAGTACTAAAAAAAGAATATGCTCAAAAATTACAAATTTTTACTTAAAACCTTACTGTTCTCTCAAAATGTACTATTTTTCCCTTTAAGTACCTTTTTCTCAAAAAACTACTTATTATATAATCCTCAAAGTTTCAGTGAACATACTTTTAACATTTTAATGGAGGGAATTAGATATATCTAGCAAATTTATTTAGATAAGGTCTTTTTAAACTAAATTTTAGAGAGAAAAATTGGATATTTTTTAAAAAAATCATAATTATTTTGATTTTTAACAAAAAGACAAAACCCTTCGTTAAAGTTTTTTTGATAGTATACATAACCTACTGTACAAATTTTTATCTATTAGAAGTAGGTAGTTTCTGAGAAAAAGGTACATAAACTTACGCAATTTAACTTGGGCTCCTAAGGATGTGCTGGACCCACTTAATCTATTAAATGGAATGTTGACCATTTAAGAAAATGAAGCGGAATTGTGTATTTTCAAAGCGTTGAAACGAACTTTAAATTAATGGTTAGATATAATTGAAATATTTTTTGGGGATAAAAAGTAGCATTACTACACATTTCAATGAAGGAATACTTAAAAAAATGACGATATTCCTTTTTCCTTTATAACGAAGAAAGCATTTTAGTGCATTGAGGTATATATGTCATATGTACGTATACAAGTAAAACGCATAATATCATTAATAGACACTTTTTAAATCGAAATACAATTATCAATTTCAGTTAAAATTAAATTTTAGATAGAATTTTATGTAAAAGCTAAATATGGCTTTTAAAGTTAAACATGACAAAAAATAAAAGTTGTACAAATTATTAGTAAGATATTTACAAATATTTACTATGTATGGCAAATGTAAGAGAAAAGTAGGTGTCATATGAGTTGATGTAAAACATATCAAAATTAATATGAATTTATTTTGGATAGTAATTTTAATGCATTATATATTGAAAGAAATAAAAATCAAACAACTACGAAGGGTTTACTCTCATGTTTTATCGCTATAAATTAAGTTTGTCAAGAAAGTGTTTGTCCAATGACAGAGATGTAATCTATCATCAAATGGATCAAATATACACTGATATGTTTTTCTATTGGTATCCTGAGAAAATTATTATGCATTTTTTGCAACTGTCCTGTAAATTAGAAACAATGTATGATCATTTCAGTCGCCTTTGGATCAAATACAACTGAACAGAACTCAGTGGCCCAACAGCCCATTAGGACCGAGGTCTACTGTGGATATTTTAGTTTACGTGACTTTAGGAGCTGGGGTGCCTCTGCAGATGTTTCGGTCAAGTGGTCATTGGGACAAGAAATCTCCCAGTGTTCAGTTCCCAAGCAAGCTTATTTATCGACCCCCCCCCCCCGAAGGGATGAAAGGCTGAGTCGACCTTTCCCAAACTGGTATTTGAATCCCGGACCTGTGGCATGGAAGCGCGATGCACTATCACTCAGCAACTGGGCTTACTTTCGATAATGTACAAAATATATTTTATTGTGAGAGGATATCTATTTGAGACCAAAAACGTATTCAGCAAACTTGAAGACGATTCCTAGTAAGAAGAGCGGCTCATGGACGTACTTTTCTTTTTAAAAGTAAGTCCGGAGAGGCACAAAAATTACTGCAATAGACCCGGGTTGTAAATTTTTGCTTACTTATCACAGTGTTGTAAATGCGTCACGTTTGACCTACAAAAATTGCTTGACTCTCTCAAGAAATAATACTTCTGATTATATGTATCTAGGTGAGTTTCTGTGGTGCTCAATATTAAGATCTCTGCTATTTAGGACCCGTTTCCCAACACTATTTGTCTCCATTGTGAGCAGAATTCTGAGCTCTTCAAATTCATTATTATCTGTTGCAATCGTACATAGTGATTATCAGCAGACAGTTTTAAGATACATAACAATACGTTCAAGTGGGGATTAATAATACATAACAATACGTTCAAGAGGGGATTAACAATACGTTTAAGTGGGGATTAACCTTTTAGGACATCTTCCAATAATACTCTTGATGATTTATAAGAGAGGTGTAAATCTAATAGTTTTTAGAAATGAATCTAGGAAAGTGAAAACTGACCTGGTAATTATTCTGTTAAGTTGCTAGATCATTTGATGCCAAAATCTGCCGTTGCTTTTTATTATTGCCAGATTCGTTTGATCTACGCATTGCTTCAACTCAGATTTTGAGCGATTCCTTGGGTTTCATTATTCAACCTATTCCAATCTAATTCACCCAACTTATTTCAGCCTCTGATACATATTTCTAAATAGAATAAATCTTTTTCCGAAGCATTTTTAAAGTCGAGATAAATATCAGAAATACATTTTGGCAATTTTATCAATCAATATCAGGCCAAAAATAAATTATAATCTTATTAACTTATTGTAACAATCTAAATTCGGAATAAATCTGCTAGTTGTTCTGGTAATCGTTTATTTTTCTATTCATGTTTATTCTATTGATATTTTTTATTCGTAATTGTGTAATTCTTATATGGTGCGTTATGTTTTAGTATCTGCATGCGATAAAAACGTTTTAAATTTATACCACATACCCTGCTAAAATAATATATTTAAGAAAATAATAAAGCTGAATTATAACTTTAATTCGCTTGTTTAATACTGAAATCTATTCTCTCTCTCTCAGTTGTTTCAGTTTTATTTTAATTCATTTACAAAGGACAAACATTTCGCAAAGAAGACAACTAATACCAAAATGGGAGAATAAGACTACTTCGTTAATAAATACTATTTGGTAAAAAGACATTGATAGAATATTTAAGATATTTTTCTAATATATACTGGCGTAAGAAATTAAGAGAATTTTCAGACTTGATGGTTTATCTCTAAAACTACTGAGCCGATTTTAATGAAATTTGATATGTACATACATTGCTACAACACAAAAAAATAACCATTCGACAATTGCAATACACACGCATGATAGAGCATAAAGCTCGTTGGAGTTGGAAGGTATAAAGAAGCGGTTGCAGAATAAACAAAAGAAAAGTGTTAATAGGGGGTATGTCCCCTCTTACAGCTATGCAGCCTCGTAGTGTGATGGCATACTTGAATAAATACAGTTTATCACAGTATTTGTGGCAATTGGACCCACTCGTTCAGCAACACGTTTTCATTTCCTGGATGGTTCTTTGAGGGGGTTTGCGAGTTTCACTTGCCCTCCCCAGAGCATCCCAGATATGGTCTATAGGGTTGAGGTCTGGAGACCTGGCTGGTCAATCCATACGGCGAATATCCTCACTCTCTAGAAATTCGTCGATCAGAAGATTTCTATGTGGTCTCGCTTTATCTTCCATTAAAATGAACTCGGGGCTATATGCTCCCCTGAAAAGGAGAACATAGGGCTCCAAGACATCATCCCTATACCTCACACCAGTCATAGAGCCTCTTTCAAAGACATGGAGAGGTGTATGACCATCCAATACGATGCCTGCCCAGAAAATTAAACATTAAACTTCCTCCACCATAACTGTCGATTTCTCGGACGTTGGAGGGTAGGTAGCGGGTCCCTGGTTCTCTCCATATGAACGTGCGGTGAGAATTGGTGTTTAGCCTGAAACAAGACTCATGGGTGAACAGAGTTGTCACCCATTGATCCATACTCCAACCTCTATGCTGTATGAACCATGCTAAGTGGACTCTCCTAGACGTGAGTGAGACTCAAACAGTAGTTCTTCTGGCAAATAACCATCTTTCATGAAGTCTTTTTGAAACAGTCACCCTTGATACACGGGTTCCTGTGGCTGAATAAGTGGGAAGCTGTGGCCCCTCTGTTACGCCTCGCTATAATCGACAAATGGCGATCTTCTCTGGCCGTCGTGGCTCTTGGACGACCTTGCCCAGGCTTTCTTTCGATGGATCCAGTATCCTGGAACTGTTTCCATAAGTTACACACGACGCTGGGTGTTAAATTGAACTGTCTACAAATATGGTCTTGACATTGGCCTGCTTCTAGCCTCCCAAAAATTCGCCATCTCATTCCATCATCTAAACGTTGGTGGTTACTCATTTTTACTGTTACAATTAGAATTGAACCGATTGCTTCAAAATAACACCAAGAAATTCACCGACGTGTGCTAGCGAACGAAATACGTCTTAACTTACACGCGCTTATAAAGCCTGTTTTTCTGCTGGCTCCACCTACACACACGTATACGATTAAGTATTTTCCGTACAAGATTTGCATTTTATCTAGAAGCAGTGGTTTTTCATTTAGTTCAGTTCTTTTCATGTAATTCAATGAAATATGCAAATTATTTTAATTTCTTACACCAGTGTATTATACTATATAAAAGATAGTTATGTTTAATATAATCTAAAAATGATGAGTCTGATAAACGCCGTTTACTGCGTGTGTGTGAGTATAAGAACTATCATCAGAAGATTGTTGACAACTTTCGAAACAAAAACCAATAAGAAAAATCGGCTTTTTCCATTTTATTTTCAATTCAATCACCGAATTCTCTTAAGGAGTGAGAATTTTTTAAGTAAAAAGAAATGGTGGGGGAAAAAAGCAGAAAAATGTCTGGTATAAAGCTTTAAAGAACGTATTGACTTTTCCAAAATAGATATTGCTTTTTCGTAAATGGAATTTTTTGTTGAAAGAGGTTTTTAGCTTAAGTTTAGTGGACTCAATTGAACAACTACAGCAATCTATGCCTCCTCTTACGATTTTTATTGATTTCTTTTTTTTCCCCTAATTTTGTGTGATTTTTTTCTTTTTAAACATTTTCCATCAGTAGAAAGTTCTTAATTGAAATATGAATGTAAATTTCGGAAAACAGATATAATAGCTGTGTGCTAAAAGTAGCTTGAAAGAATTTCTTCTCCGAGCAGAAAAAATCCGTGGCAAAATTCTCACTATAGCATTACTGAATTAAAAAAGTTACTTTTTAAATCTATGAAAAGTAACTCTTTTTTTCATGAGATATAATAATAAAAAGTAAACCTCTTCAGCTACAAGTTTTATTTATGTAATCTCTCGTTAATTAGAAGGAACTTCGCGAAACCTGTTGTACAAATAAATACTCTTTAAGAATAGAAATAATTTTACTGTAAATCACACAATTTGTAAAATATTGAACTACGAAATCAATAGAAAGGTCATAGCTGAAAGTTAAATTTTCTAAAAAACTTTAGATAAAATTAGTTATACATTGTATCTATCCATACAGAGCTTTCGATTTCTATAAGCTCAATAAATTTATATATGTACAGAAGCATCTCGCGTAATGAATTTTCACTCAGTGCACCATAGTTCCATTTCTCCCCCATAATTTGATTATTAGTTTATGTAATAAATTCTAATTATAATACTAATTGAGATTCATTGTCATATACTTTGGAAATACTTTGAATTGTGATATTCCCGCTAAAAAAATGTTCCTACTAAAATAATTCTGCTTCATTAAACAGTGCTCATTGGTCAAGCGCAATGATTAGTGTTTGCTGTATCCAGTTCTGATGCTTGAAAAAACGTTTCTCACAGATACAATTCGCAGATAAAATATCTTCAATCTTTATGAAAGTTTTCCCTAAGTACATTGGATATTCTTTTCATACGATTTAAGCCAAATGTCTCGCTCTTTTTTAAAATGATATATTAGATGTAGCATCATTCATTAACATATTGATAATGAATGAGAAACAAATAAGGGTAAAATATCTGGCTCTTGGACATTATTTGCGTTTCGATTCGTTAGATATTGCCGTTGTTATGTAGTGTATTCAAGTAATAACGATTTAATTCAAATTGACAATGAATCTCTTATCAGTACAAAAAGAGCACAATGTTATGAAGAAGAAAGAGAAATTGAATTAAAAGCACAAGCAGAAAAGATAAAAATTTACATTGAATAAACTTGAAGAACCATACAATTTGAAAATATATAGAAGAAAATGATCACACAAAATGAAAAAAAAAAGCCTTTGATAAAATTATTGTAATAACAGTTAAATTAATGCTGTAATTAAGGTACATTGAATGTCATCCAAAATGTAACATCGATAAGGACAAGAGATATTAGTGGTAAATTGAATGAACTAACAATGTACGAAAAACTGTTAAAATTATTAAAAAACACCCCATTTGTCTGGGGGCAATAAATTATATTTTTCCCCAGCTGCCATGGCTGTTAAAAACTATTTCAATACGCCTTGGAGTTTAAGAAAAGATTTGGATGTGCTCTTTGAATTTTCCAGTCCATTTAACTTCCCAATTCACGTATTAGTTCTATGTTGAACAGTCCTGCCAAACATCGACCACATCAATCATGTAATGAGTGAGCCACATGTCCAGCAAAATGATGGTCAAAAGCAGCAGTGGACAGTAAAAACAATTAAAAGCATGGTCTCACATTGAAACATAACTTCAGATATGCCTTGAAGTCAATGGACGGAAAGAGAGATTTGACTGCTGATTGAACCGATAATGCAGGCGTAAATCGATTATTATTTGCAGCCTTAACACCAGGTATTCAAGCAGTATGAGTATACTTAATGTAAGAGTTATATATAATTAAGTTTTTTTTTCTATTCGAGGTATCTACAGATTTGGATGCGATCATTACGGTTTTGTAGGGAGAATTATGATTCATCTGAAAAGAAAGTAATATTTATCAGTAGTTGAGTTCAACTCATCGTTTTACACCTATTAGACGCTTGGTGCGTTTTTAAGTACCAGCAGTGATGTTTAAACAACTTTCAAATGCCAAAGACAGCTTTATCCATGGTAGTATAATTTACACATCAAAGTTCTACACAAATCCTTGTGATAATTATGACTCTGATATTAATGTAAAGAGTTCTTCATTTCTTCAGTCAATGCACTTTATAAGGTTTCACCATTTTATTAAGGAAACATTTTTGTTTAAATTTACATTACACTAATGGTTCAAACACGAACATTTACTTTGCAGATAAAGTTTTCATTTATTTTATTTTAGGTATGTTACAGCATATACGAGTTCTTAAAAATTTTACACAAATTTAAATATATATTTAAATTATATTACATAAGAAATAAGAACAAATTATATTATGTAGGAAAATCAAAACAATTACAGATTTTTAATGCATTTATTACGATTTTTATTCAACTCGCATCAGAATAAACTGAACTATACATGTTTTTATGTGGCACTTTAAATAAACTATACCATTGATCGTTTACTCATAAAAAGTCTGTTGTATCTTGCTTATGGGCAAATTTTAATAAATTATATTCTGTAGATTGCTCTTATGTGTACTATCTACAAATAAAAAATTAGATATATGTGACAAAAGAAGTCATAATTTATTTGCAGTCGACTCTCGATAATTCGAAGTTGGAGGGACCAATGAAAATCTTTGAATTATCATGAGTTCAAATTATCGAGAGAGTAAAAAAAAACTCCCGAAATTTTTTCCCGAACAAATTTAAATTTGAAATTTTGTAATAAAAGAGCAACTGTGTGCACATATGTATAAAATTACTTTAAAATATTTTTAAAAAGTACATATTATACGGTATAAATATTATATAGAAATTAAAAGTCAGATATTAAAAGAATATATTTAAGTAGTAATTCTCGAAAAGGACTCTTTCACACCCCACCAAATATCTTCCATTCCTCCCTTGAAATTAAATCGTTTCGCACCCGGTTCCATCAGACACTGTCCACAACACTATTGGCTCTTCAAGGCAGGGTCCAATCTGGTCCGTCCCTATTAGGTTTCTCATTCTGTAAGTCACACAGATGAGCTATAAATCATTATGGCAGTCCGACGCAAAAAAACACAATTTTCGCCTGAGGAACCGGGAAACACAAAGAAGGGATAACAGACAGATGGCCATCCAAGTGTCTACGTTACAGGGGAGACAATCAGAGAAAATACATATGAGCTCCAACCTGTTTTTACTACAGGACTCTAGACAGTAAGTGTTCGAATTGTCGAGAGTTCAATGAGATAACTTCAAATTATTGTGTGTTGTAGTCTGGCTAGTTACAAATTTTACTTCGAAATATTGAGTGCACCCAAATGTATTGTTTTAGTTCGAAATATCAAGAGTTTTTCTAGGGACTGAGGATATACTTCGAATTAGCAAGAGGTTCGTATTATTGAAAGTTTGAATTAATGAGAGTCGACTGCATATTCAATAGTTGGTAGAGCATTCACCAAAGACAATAACAACCTTAACTCTCCGGGCTGTGCTTTTCGTAAGTATTTGAATGATGGACAGTTGAACTTTCTTCCACTTGGATTAAAGAGGACATTTAAGTCCTTTCACTGATTTCGGATGATTGCGGGACTCTTTAGTTCAGTGATCGAACTCTTTCCAGAGGTTTTTTTTTATAGGATTCAAGTTTATACTCTGGGCAGGTCAATCCATTTGATCCATCCCATTGTCATCACACTAATCCACTGGGGGGGGGCAAGTAACAGGACAAGTAGTACTGTAATACTGGAAGTAACAGTGATCCAACACGTACAATATCCACAGCGTTAAAAAGGGAATTTTTATCTATAATAGTGGAGTAGGAGTCTTCATTGAACTTACCATAAAATGGGATCAAGTGTCCCTGTTCATACCACAAAAAACATCTCCAAATCACTGTTTTTCTCCTCCAAACTTTACTGATGACACAGGGCATTCTGGTAAAAAGCATTCTCCAGACATGAGGTAAACCCAGACTCTGCCATCCGGCTGGTATATATTGAACCTAGATTTATCACTCCAGCGAAATTGTTTCAACTTGTCTGTGGTCCAATTTCGAAGTGCCTTGCACGACATCAATTGAGCAGCATGGTTGGATCTTGTAATCAAAGATTTATCGGAGGTAGCATTACCAAGGCAACCAATCATATGTGCTTCCTTATATATGTTATTTAGTAAAACAACAGTCTCAGATGCTTGTTGGAGCTTCTGGAGTTTATAGGCCATCGGTTTGGTGCAGTTTTATTAAACTTTTTTGGACAGCATTCGTCGGTTTCTATGTCTTGGTTTCGTGGGTCTGCCTAATCGAAGCACATTCTGACAATCGCCACTCGTCCTCTACTTTTTAATCAATAAAGCCACTGATGATTTTGGAAAGTTTAACTTAAAATATATGTCTCTTAAGAATCGGCCATTTCTGTGATATAAGATAATTACGCCCTTTTCGATGTCAGGCCGCTCTGAATTTCATGGCATCTTCCATGCGACTTATGTCTATGTCGTTTCCTTTACGGCATTTAGGTACAGAACGCGTGAAGTAGATCAAGACTACAGATATCATCATTTATTGGTAGATAGTATACAATTTCTGAATAAAATATGTACTTTTTGTCGATCATTATTGAATTATGTTTACGATTAATAAAAATTTGTCTTTTTACTGCAAACTTTCAGTTCTATCCATCTTTTTATCTAATAAAATGATGCTCTTTACTTAATAGCTTTATAAACTACTTTTTCATAACAATTTCATTCAATAATTTCTGTGAAAACTAAAAATGTTCCTTATTATTTAGCTTTTACTGAATTCAAAATAATTTTTCTTGAAAAGTGAACTTTATAGATTATTGCACAATTTCTTTTTTCATTTTTATACCGAATACAAAGTAATATCCCTCCCTTTAAATAAAACCTTTCGAAATAATCACGTGATGCATAAAAGGAATATATTCCGGTAATTTCGAATAATGTTCCAATAATTAATACCCTAAAACATATCAAATTTCCAATTTTTATGTACAATTATTTATTAAGTACTATTAAATGTGAGAAAAATCATATAACACAAGAATCTTTAATTAAATAACTTGCGCTCTAAAGTCATTAAATGAAAAAAACAAACAAAGAATCTAAAATAATCACTTTACTTTTCCCCCTTTAGAGTTAAGAAATTATTTTTTTTATATGCATATCATTGGAATATTATTTATAAAGTGATATCAAATGTGAAAGAACTCTACTACATAAAAGTGCTTTTTAAGCCATTTTATTAAATACTTTATTATTCAAATACTGTACTTCACAAGTCGTTAAATGAAAAAAAGACCTTCAAATAATCACTTAAATTTTTCTCTTTTTTTTGCTTACAATTTTTTACTAATATGTTTATATATATATATCATTGCAAAACTTGCTCTCAATTAAAATAATCCGTTCACACGCTCAAAAATAAAGTGGGCAACAGTTCGCAACTGAGAAAACAGAATAGAAAAAGCAGGGGGGGGGGGAATCCATTCACAAACTTTAAGCAGCGTCTTTTTTTTCTTAAAAATATATTTGTTTCTATTTTTGAACAAAAGAAAAGAGTGAGAAAAATTACAAAAGCAAAGAAACTCTGTCGGGTGCAAAGTCCCTCAAAAAGACATTATCTATGCAAGAAAGAAAAGAAATGTTGCACTGCATATCTTCTGCTCACTTTAAAATGCGTTGAAGAAGAAAGTAAGAGTTTTGAAACAAAGTGAGTAGGACAAATGCTTTTATAAGAAAGGAAAGCAACGCGTACATTTGAGCAACACTTTTGAATGCGAAATAAGGAAAAGTGCATGAAAAAATACTTTTCATGAGGTAATTAAGCGTTGCTCTTTCGTTCTTTCGATCTTTTCTAACGAAAACAGTTCCCTTTAAATAGAATCTGTTCCTTATTTCTTTTAGAATAAAATTATATATTACATTTTCAATAAAAGTAACTTGATAATATATACTTGAATTTAAATTATGAAAATAAATTTTTTATCTGATAAAATTTAAAATGAGAAATAATGATTTGATTAAAATTTTAATAATTTGTTTCTATCTTTAAAAAAAGGATAAAAAATAAGTTGAATGCAGAAGTTTTGTGGGAGAAAGTCAGGTGGAATTTATAGATTTTAGTAAAAATTTTTCAACCCTCAATTTTACTTCAAGAATTTTAAACATGTAACTCAAATCATAATGTTTTTTTCTATCCTTATCTATTATACATATGCACTTAAACTTAAATTATTTAATACCTAAGACATTTTATACTTATATTATAAAGAATTAAGTTCAGAAATGTTCAGTTTAAAAATATATGCTTGTCTCATTAACAATACTTATTCATAAATGGATATGATAGAGATACATTTATATTAAGTAAAGTAATAATATTGAAACAAAAACTTTGTTTTCTCTCTTGAAAAATATACATGCTGATGCATTAAATAACAAAATAAATAAAAAATCTGTATTGTAACAAATATAATAATCCAACAGATGCGCTGCCCCCCCACACACACACACTACATACACGACGAACAGTCGGACTGAAAATACGTCGCAAGGTGAAGGTCTGTGGGAGCCTATCAAAAATGTTTTGCCTACTAAAAAAATGTGTAAATGTTCGTAATTAAAATAAGTGCATTCATTAAAGCTAAATTCTACCATTCAAGCTAATTAACTACCATTCAAGAGAACCCGTTTATAGCCTTCCGGGTATATGCATGCACTTTCAAAATTTATACTTGCACACACTGGTAAGCCTTACCCTCAAGTTGCAATGTACCGTCACACTATGATAAAAAAGGTGAAAATTAATTAATAACAAACTACTGTATTTATTCAAATCTAAAACGCCATCAATTTAAGCCGAACCCCCAATTTTCAAAGCATTTTCTCGAAAAAATATTGCTATCGATTCTAAGCCACACTCCCAATTCTCTACACATTCAGAAAAAATAAAATTGTGTAAAAGTTTCACCAATGTGTAATAGTTAATAAATTTAAAAAATAAAAAGAAATTCTATATATATATAAGAAGCTAATAATTGGTTTTACATTAAAACTTTCAAATATATACATGAACCTGTCATTACTTTAACCGTCAGTATTATGTTTCGAAAGTCATTCGTCCCAGATATTTTCAAAGCTAAATTTGGAATTCGTTGCAGCGTCACCATTTTCCCGCACATTTGAATTATTGACTATTGAAAAAAATATATATTCAGCTAGTTAAAGGAATCCGACTACAGTAAAATTGTGATTTTTGCCAAAAATGGACAATTTTTTATGAATTTATTTAATAAGCCTTTTTGTTAGCTTTATAAAAATACCATGTTTTTTATTCTCCGTTATCTAGAACAAAAACTACAAGTGTTTTAGTAAAAGCAGATGCCATTACTTTAAGCAAGATGTCATACTTTAAAATGCGTTTTACTCGAAATGTGTATTTTCGAAAATGATCAAACGGGGACAGCGATTGCTCAAAAAGTTTTGAAAATAATTAACTGAAATTTTTTGTGTATGTTCTGTGAATTATAGTAAAAGTTTTTTAACCTTCAGATTTATCAATCATTGTTTTATTACAAAATTTACTGTCCCTATGTGAGTATAATCATTGTTTTTTAAGCAATTTCATATAACAACCAAGATAAAGTGCTCTAGTTTTTGTAAAAATTAAAATATCTTTTACCCTGAGGGTCATTTCAAAAATGAATAACAGAGTAACACATCAAAATTGAAAATTTGTTCATACACTTTTAGTACAGAATGCGCCCGTTTATGTCATTTTTTGTAAATTTTTACCATTTCCCCCATTTTATTACTAATAATTTCTTTTCCTCTTCTTAATTTTAGCATATTTTTCTTAAAATGTACTAAACAAACCTAAAAACCACAACAAAAAAAAACCATACCTTCATTTTTTAAAAAAAATGTTGTCACAATAAGTGGATATCTTAATGTTCAATTTTTCTCGTAAGTATTCTTAATAATATACTAATAAACATGTTAAAAACAAGGAAAATGACGTAGGCAAATGTCTTCAAACCTTTATATTTCCTTACATTTCTTATATAAATATTTATTTTTAATAAATAATTGTATCATTTAATAAATCATCATAACTCTAAAAGTAGAAAACAAGTTATATTTCAATATTTGGAAAATATTAGAAAGCGTTCGACTGTTAATTGTGAATGACATAATTTTTTAGAATTTAAAGATATTGACTGTGTTAACTGAAGTTTTTAACCTATTTTGAAAATTCAATTGTGAACTACTTGTTACTCATTATCAATAATGAAAAAGTTCTTTCGGTAATCCGACACAAATGAAGTTAAATACTTTAACAACCTAATTAAATCAGACTTAGAAGTAATGCTACTTTTTAGTCACAATTTTTTTCCTCTCATAATTTTGTGAGGGAAAAAAATGTCCATTTTGCTATCGATATTGTTTTTAATTTCTTCTTTCCTTTTTTTTTTTTTTTTTTTGAAAAAGATCCGTGAAATTTACATTAGAACATATTTGCCCTTTCTGCTAATTTACCAAATCTTTTACTTTCAACCTTACGTACTTTAAACGAAAACGTGTTATTTCTGTTCACAATAATAGTTACTAAGAAAAGTTCTGTTGGTATAAAGCTTTTATTTCATTAGTAAAATAAATGAGAAAACAAAGATAAATTTCCTAAGAAACTTTATTAGCTAAGTTAATATCTATAAATCAAATGAAAGCTAGTTTCTTTTTGAATTACAAAATAAAACTAATATACTTTTGTTTGAAAATTAACCACTGTTTAGACATAGTTCCTTATCTTTTGTGACGATTGCGTTAAATAGTTAAACATGCATACAAAGATAATGTATGTCATATGGTCAAATGAAAATTTGTTTAAAACTTGGATAAAAGCTTTTTTATTTTTAAATTTATCATTTCTGAAAAATACAGGAGAAAAACATTTATAAAGGCAACATCCGCTTAAATATATTGCTACTTAAAATATTTTTATTGGTCTGATATATCATACATCATTAAAGGAATGTTGCAGATTACGTCTGAGGAATGTGCATTTATGATATTTATTGCTATTTTCATGTAACATCTCAATTCTAAGAAAAGAAACTTAGAGAAAGTTTTGAATATTTTAAAGCCTTATTCTCAAAGGTCCTAGTTTGTAAAATTACAAAGTTCATAAAAATTTCTGTTCCTTTTTTGGAATTAAGAGTGGGTTTAGAAAGTTCATCAAACACAAAGTTCGAATTGTAGACTGAAAAATATTACTTATCAGAGAAAATATTTTAGAATCCGAAAACAGATAACTTAGCAAGGTTTTTAGCGAAAAGTAATTTTAGAATATAAGATTCTTATCAAAATAAAAAGTAGTTTGTATAGCAATGGTGTTCATTGCACACTTTTGTGTCTATACTGGAAGATCTATTAAGTATTATGGATCTTGAAGCAATTGCAAGACCTGTTTGTCTCTCTGGGCAACGTAGGAGCACCTGTCAGCAGTATATTTTCTGATCAATACATTGTAAGCTTGCATTGTTATTATTTTTTACAGTTTCGAAATTTAATTCAGTTATGTTTGTTTCAGTGAAGCTTATTTGTTTTTGAAATTATGTAATTGTCACTCAAGTTCATTTAAGCTATTTGCTTTATAATGATAATACCATGTTAAATACAGTTAGTCATTTAAGTTAGAGTAAGAGCGAATTGAATGACTACCATTATGCATTTATGACATGGACCTACTGTCATCCGCTTATCTATGATGACTCAAACTTATCACTCTATTTCACTTTCCTTTAAAGTGTGGACTCGCTACTATCGCACGTTTAAAAAAAGATTTTCTTTGTATTCATATGCTTGCATCGTAATCGATACAGGGAAACGCTTAGTCTCTATAAGAAACATAAGCAATATATCATTAACACATATGTATTTCTTATGCCAATATTTATTTTCTAGCAACGATATTGACATTTGCTAAGTTAAAGAGTGAATGTATTATAAAACTGTTTCATCAGTTTATTTCATAATTTAAACATTAAAACTAATAGGTTTTCCAGTGCATTGTTACATCAGAAAGTAACTGGAACGAGGTTAAAATATTATATTTTAATCTCAAAACATTCTGAAATGTGATTGTATAAAGAAAGCTGATTCTTTTCATAAAGTTTAATAATTTTGTTTTGAGAAAAGAGTTTTACATTTCAATCCGAAAGAAAATTAATAACATTTATTTAATTGTAATGGATATTTTTCATTGGACTGGATTTCAAATATGGACGAATTGTATGATCATTGTTTTTATAAAAAAAATAAGAATAATTCGTCTTCCAGAATTTTAATCAGCAAAACTGAAATTACGAATGGAAGAGATAAAAATTTGACTTCGTAAATTGTTCGTTTTTGTCAAAAAAATAAAATTCTCGAGATTTGGGAATTAAAATTGCCTTTTAAATCCTAATAGATGCTGTTATCAAAATCAATTGCTTTAAAACATATGTCAAAAATATTTACGTGAATAAACATTTATATCAAGAATATAATGTTTTAGTACCATTTACAAGCTAATGTGCTTCCAGATAAATAGATCATAATCCTTAATTTCCACATAGAAAATCTTCTATTTTCTTAATTCTAAAAAGACAATAAAACATTTTTTTTAAAGAAAAGTATGGGATTTTCTTACTATAATTTTTTTTAGATAAATGCCATTTATATATTGTAGAAATTATTAATTTAATAACATTCGCTTTTAAGTGTTTCAAAACAAAAGAAACAAAGTTTAAAAACTCCGCAGGACCTTGAGTCTCCATTCACCTTCCAAAAAACAGAAATCTAAATCTAAATGGCAACTTCCAGAAATTCCCGGAATGCAACAACTACCAGGTATGCCAGAAATTCCTGGAATGCCAGAATTCCAAGGTATGCCGCAAATTCCTGGAATGCCATAAATACCAGGAATGTTCAATACCAGTAATGCCTCAAATACCAGGAATGCCTCAAATACCAGGAATGCCTCAAATGCCAGGAATGCCTCAAATACCAGGTATTCCAGGGTCATCATCTACAGCCAAGAACAATGTAGAAAAGAGACAGCTGCCTGAAATTCCTGGAAAGCCCCAGATTCCTGCAATGCCAGAAATACCTGGGATGTCCCAGATCCCTGGAATGCCCAGATACCTGGAATACAACAAATACCTGGTTTTCCTGAATCATCATCAACTACTCTAAAACCAGAAGAAAGTAGCAAGTGAAAGAGACAACTACCTGAAATTCCAGGAATGCCTCAAATCCCTGGAATGCCTCAAATTTCCGGAATGCCTCAAATTCCAGGACAGCCACAGATTCCTGGTATGCCTGAAATTCCTGGAATGCCAGAAATACCAGGTCTTCCTCAGGATCATCAACCACTACTCCAAAACCAGAAGAAAGTAGCAATGAAAAGAAGACAACTGTATGAAATTCCGGGATGCCTCAAATCCCTGGAATGCCCGAAATCTCAGGAATGCCACAATTTCCCGTAATGCCCCAGATACCTAGAATACAACAAATACTTTGGTTTCCCTGGATCATCATCAACTACTCTAAAACCAGAAGAAAAAGTAGCAAGGAAAAGAGACAACTACCTGAAATTCTAGGAATGCCTCAAATTCCCGGAATGCTCAAATTCCCGGAATGCCTCAAATTACAGGAATGCCAGAAATCCCCGGAATGCCACAGATTCCTGGTATGCCTGAAATTCCTGGAATGCCAGAAATACCAGGTTTTCCCGAATCATCAACCACTACTCTAAACCAGAAGAAAGTAGCAAGGAAAAGAGACAAGTATCTGAAATTCCATGAATGCCTCAAATCCCTGGAATGCCTCAAATTCCAGGAATGCCACAGATTCCTGGTATGCCTGAAATTCCTGGAATGCCAGAAATACCAGGTTTCCTAGGATCATCAACCACTACTCCAAAACCATAAGAAAGTAGCAAAGAAAAGAGACAACTGCCTGAAATTCCCGGGATGCTTCATATACCAGGTATGCCAGAGCTTCCTGGAATGCCTCAAATCCCTGGAATGCCCGAAATCCCAGGAATGACACAAATCCCCGGAATGCCACAAATACCTGGATTCCCGAGAACTCCGTTTATATTTCATGAAAAATCAAAAACAAAGAGACAATTACCTGAAATTCCTGGAATGCCACAAATCCCGGGAATGCCAGAAATACCTGGGATGTCCCAGATCCCTGGAATGCCAGAAATACCTGGAATGCCCCAGATACCTGGAATACAACAAATACCTGGTTTCCCTGGATCATCATCAACTACTCTAAAACCAGAAGAAAGTAGCAAGGAAAAGAGACAACTACCTGAAATTCCAGGAATGCCTCAAATCCCTGGAATGCCTCAAATTCCCGGAATGCCTCAAATTACAGGAATGCCAGAAATCCCCGGAATGCCACAGATTGCTGGTATGCCTGAAATTCCTGGAATGCCAGAAATACCAGGTTTTCCCG